>JANSTT010016808.1:0-19877 GCA_026745375.1 Platyura marginata | reverse complement strand
AGGAGACTGCGGAACACATTCTATGTGAATGTGAAGCACTAGCCCGCAGCAGACTTCAATATTTGGGATCAGCCTTTTCCTTACCGAGGGAAATCACTACAAGCCTCCAAAATGGGCTGATTAAATTCCTAAATAGGATCAATTCCATTATAGGAGGAGTGTAAACCAGAGGTATAGTACAATAGATCTACAAAGATCGTGGTACTTAGGGACTAAATGGACCAACCTCAATTCTAATCTAATCTAATCTAATCTATGTATATTGAAAAAATAAAAGTGAATAAAAAAATCAAATAGATAGATAGATAGGATGGTACCTACATATAAAAAATTAAAAAATTGACCAAAAATTTAAATTAACAAAAAATGAAAAAATAACTGGTCACAGCCTGTTATTCAAAATTTGTTTGCGCTATGTAGCAGTTATTTATAAAACATACAAAAGATAAATTACATAATTAACTAGGAGTATTATTTTAGGAGTAGGAAATAAAAATTTTCGATTCCTGTTTGGCCTTATCGGATTGAAGAAAAAATTTAAAAACAAAATTTAAGCATCGTTAACCATTCATGTACGATAAATAAAATCTTATATGACCGGACTGGAGATTGAACCCTTTTTTAATATCATATGACAGTCAAAAATATAGTTCAAGTTAACTTTTAATAAAATCCAACAAAACATTTTCGTGTCACAAAATATTCTGTTGGCCAACAAATACATATAAACGTTTTTTATTTACTAATTAATTAAGTGAAAGCAAAATTGAGGGCGTAAATAAAATTTAATTCTGTAATTTAACCGACATGGCGCTATAAGTTGTAATGCAGGAAATTCAATTTACAGTTTTAATTTTTCATTTAATACGATGAGAGGAAATGATTTAATAAAGAAGGCATTTGACATATACTTTACATATCATTTTTGCCATTGTTTTATAGCAGTGGTTTCCAAAGTGTGTTCTAAGGAACCCTGGGATTCCACCAAAAAATTCAGGGGTTCCGCGTAATAGTTTTGGCGGCTAACTTTTATGTTATTCATTCACATTTATCTCTCTGTGTCTCAAGCCTTGACTCCACGACACTCCTATTTTTCATGTGAAGACATATATTCTCTCTCGTTTTTTCGAAAAAATAAACCAAAAAGCTAAAACCTGTCAAGCTTTTGCGACGACAGTGTGGGTTTATACAAGAATACATATAAAGTCTCCATAAACTAATACATAAGAGAATTCGTTCACTTTTTTATTGTTGGAAATTGGCGCGGAGACAATTTCTGTCATTCATATGCTATGTCCCTATGCTACTGTGCTTTTTTATTGTTAAAGGTAATTACTGAGCAATTTTCTGAGGGTTCCGCGACCAAAATAGTTTGGATAACCCTGTTTTATAGTAATATAAATATGTATGCAAGGTGCTTTAATTTTCTATGATTCCTTTCGCATCATTTACAACTTACCTACTTAAGTGATTTATTAGAAAATCTACGAAAACAAATTTATGAAAAACCATTCAAAATTCTTACTAACACCAAAATACCGGAATAATGTAGAATATGTGGGTTTTAAGTAAAGAAATGTGCAATTTAAAAAAAGTTTATTTATAAGACTTGCTGGATCCATAAATATCTCGATATATAATCCATAAGAAATCTAAATAAATTTCGTTCAAAAACTAAACTACAAGTTAGTTGGCCAAAGTATCAAATTCTCCAAAACATTTTGATGATTTTCAGAGTTTAAATAAAATGATAATTCAATAATAACTCTAACTATATTTATTAAATGCCTGTTACATATAAAATTGAATATATTCGATTTTTGTTGTTGTTAATTATTAAATTAAAAAAGAAAGAAAATCTTATTCCTACACATTTACGTTTTCTTTGTTTTCCCTCTGAGAAAAATAAATAAATGATAATGTTTGAAAAATATGAATGGCAATAAATGAACTTACCAATGAATTTTCAAGCGGAAGAATATTCTCAATTGGCCGTAAAACATTTGACACATTCAAACTGTTATTTTGTTGATTCATTATTGTATCATTTATTATTGATGAAGATTGCTCAACCGTTATTCCTTCCAAAAATGTACTTTCATTATCCTAAAAAAAAATGTAGTTCTAAATTATATGAATATAGGAAATTCTATTTGTTTGCATTTCTATTCGCAGCACCGTATTCAATATTTATACGTTTTTGAATGAGAAAATGCAACTTGAAAACTTTCAATGTAGGGGTTTGAGGTAAAATATGACACCTATAATTAACTTCACTGTGTAATGGTTAACGACGGTACTACTCTAAATTGTTTGTTACTGGCAAACCCTCAAAAAAAATAAAAACATTAATCCGCTAATTTGGAAAATATTGAATCACTATAGTCATTATTGTAAGTTTTATTAAAAAAAATGCAAAAATAGATAAATGAGACAAACTCCGCTCAAAGATAGAATTGCAAATAATAGGTAAAGTATTTTGTTGACCAAATAAAAATATAGTGAAAAATTACTTCTAAAATCGTTGTAGAGCAATCCGGATCTGAACCGTCAAAATTTTGCCAAAAACGTTTTATAATCCGTTCATGGGGTGATGTTGCAGCCAAAGTTTTAGTATATGTAAAGTATTGCTTGGCAGGTGTCTCGCCTATTTGCAAAAAAAAAAAAAATCTTTTATTTAGAATACAATGAAATGGAGATAAATAATAATCAATTACCAGTTGAAGAATATAATTTCATTTTTTCTTTACAAAATGTATCCAGATGATGAAGACACGCCTTGGTACTAATAGCCATGACATTACTGTAGTCCATAATGAACTTATTGAAGGAACTATTCATTGATTCGATTTTTGATTTGTATTCAGCATTTTGTTCTTGTCCTACATTTAAATCGCTCGTTAGTTTATTTTCATATGCTAAAATATTATTATGTCCTTGTTTATTTAAATCTTTAATCTCCAGTATCATAGAAGAATGTTTATTTTGAGTTTCCTTAAGTTGTTCCTTAAATTTGCTCATTGTTACATTAACTTGTTCTAAAATATCTTTTTCATTTTCTGCCAGTGCGTTTCCAGTGTCCGATATATATTTTTTGCTTTCCTCAGTTGTTTGTACAATATTTGTGTTAAACTCATCAATCTGTTTATGTGCCTTGGTGATACATTCCTCATGATTGGATTGAACACGGCTGATGTGCTTTTCTTGACAATTTCCTAAATCATTTTCAATTTTTTCTATATTTGATGATACCACCTTGATATCTTCATTATTAGTTTTTGCCATGTTTAGAAGATTTTGCAATTTATTAATGGTACCCTGAAGTTCACATTCAAATTCATCATTTTTTTTAATTGACCCATTTAGTAGTTGTCGATTGTTTTGAATATCGAATGAAATTGTTTTAATATTTTGTTTATGTTTTTCACATATTGCATTCAACTCTGATGCACCTAAATTTAACTGAAAAAAAAAAACAGAAATTGAAGCAAAATACATAAAGTTAAATTGTAAGAAAAAACATATAAGAATTATAAAAAAACTTAAAGAAAAATTAAATCAGACGAAAAAACTATATATGTAACTCAGGTATAGATGGAAAAAGAAATTATAATTCATTGAAAATGAATTTTGCTTAGCGGAGAAAAAATGATACAAATAAATCTTAAAAATTAAATTCTGAATTTTCTTATCCATTTGTGAAATAACTCCTTAAATCAGGTTGTAGTTCAAAGTAATGGTTCACTGACTCAAAAAAATGTTCACTAAAGTTCCAATTTGTGATGATGGAGTACAGGAAGTTATTCGCGAAAAAAAAATTGCAATTGTGGCTTAAAATCCATTATTTGCTGATATAATTTGGCGATATTATGTTGATATAATATATAATTTGTTGAACGGATCTAATCGGCGAGTCTTGATCAACGATCAAGCATCTATATCTTGAGTCAAGCATCTATATACAATTTTATTATTCTTAGACACATAAAATTGTCTATTGATGCGTTGAGCTTTTGATTTCATAGGCGCTTTATCTTTTCCTTCTCTACTATTTGCCTAATTCATTATTATTAATTTCTTTGTTTTTCTTATGAATGATATGAAATGAATTAAGAACTATGTCCATAAGATAATGTGAAAAAATAAAGAATTTTTATTAGAAACCAATTATGAAGATAGAAGAAGCGTCAAACTTTGATGGTCAAACATTGCAAAAACAATATTTGAGAATTAAAATCTTATAAAAACAATCTTACCTGTTCATACATTTTTAAATTAGTCTGAAGTGACAATTCTTTCTGTTTATCCAATTTATCGTTAAACGAAGAAAATTCTTTGGTCAAATTACCAATAAAATCTCTCTGCTTTACTGCAATTTTATCCAATACAATCGAAACAGCTGCAGTTTGTTCCTTCGTTAAATCTGCCAATTCATCTTTATAATTATCAAAACACCGTTCAACATTTTCATATGAATTTTGATTGGTTTCAATTAATTGTTTTATATTTAACATTGACGTCGAAAAGAATGTATCATGCTGATTACTATTTACAACTGAAATGAAATAAAAAAAAAAAAAATTTTTTGAATACATTTCTAAGCTTTCTAACGAAATGAATTTAATTTACCAATTTCACGATGCATTGATTCGACATGTGAATTGTTTGTTTTTTGTAATTGTTCGATATTTTGTGTCATTTCATCCAAACGACTGTTCATATATTTTTTAAGTTCACTACGAGCTGATTCCAATTTTTGATCAACAGTTTTGCGACGATCAATTGTATCTTGTAAACGATAAGTATCAACAGATGCCATGTCTGCTACGTTCATTAATTCGGTTGCTTGGACAGTTAGTAAATGTTCGGTATTCATATGATTTTGAACAAGATGCCGTTTTTCTCTGTATTTTTGGCTTGTTGTATATAAGGCCTACAAAACGGAAATTAAATTAAATGAATTATTTGACATCCTTCATGCTTACATCACCACAAAGAGCTACAAAGAGGGTGATAGGATGAAAACCTGCGAAAACCTAGCAACTAAATGAATAGATAAATAGACGTAGATAATTATTTATCCATTTTGAAATCCACATATATATTCTTAGTGATTTCAATGAGGTTCAACTTTTTTTATTGCTTTTTATAAGAGTCCAATGGAGAAGCTAATAATTGGAGTATTTACTTATGGTTTATCCTATAATCTGCAGTTAAAGTGTCTGATAGATTGATATTGACACATTTACTGCTGGGACGCCGGATACAAGTTTCATAAATTATTAGTGCTGACTTACAAATCTCTGCTTACTACAATTCAACATTTCGAAAATTTAAGACTATAAATTCTATAGGACTGTTTATTGAATCATTTAAGTAGGGAATATTGGATCTCTAATCAGTATTTTTGTATTAGTTTAGCTTAAATTTTGTTTATGACAATTAAAATTAAAAAGCCTAGATCTAAGCGAGGTTGTATGTTTATGTATCATATACTTTTATATATGCAGTTTGTAATAAGAGTCTGACATTGAATAAATTAAATTAAATAACACCTCGCTAATAGAGGACATTTAAATATCAGTAGGGCCATCCACAATAGATCTTTTAGGTCTCAGTGGTGAAGGGTCAATAGCCCTACAGCCCCTCTAACCTAACCTAACCTAAATTAATTAAAGAACATTTGAATGCAATTCTAAATTCTCACTGAAATTTTAGTCAATACAATCAATACAAAACAATAACCAAAAATGATTAAAAAATCTGTGATTCTTCAAATAAAATGTTTGAATTCACAAATACTTACATTTTTTGTCTGTCCCAATTCTTCCTTTACAGTAAATAGTATGTTTTCTGTCCTTTCCAGTGTTTCCGTTTTTTCAATAAGATGCATGCTCACTTCATTGAAAAGTTGCTGCTTGTTAGCCATATCATCTTTTAATGCTTTCATTAGAAGCATTTTTTCATTTAATTCTTTATTTTGATTTTCCAGTTGAATTTGTAAACAGTTATAGGTTTCATTTTCCAAAAAGACACCATCTTTCTCACGAGCTGCCGTTAACTCACGTTTCAATCGATCTATTTCTTCGGTGTAATCTTTAAGTACAGTTTTTTTGGTAAGTTTTTGATTAATTTCCGGTTTATTTTGGATGTTTTTCGCTCGATGAGCATACTCCAATGTATTTAATGTTTCCTCCAGATCTTTGTGTCCGGGTGAAATAGTTGCTATAATTGATGTTTTCGTACGACCACCCAATGATTCCTGTAACAATCGGGTTAATTTTGATTCCCGATATGGAATATGAGGTGTACGTTCGACCAGCGCAGTTATAACACGACCAAGTGTTAAAAGTGACTGATTAATGTTAACCGATTCACGAGTTCTTATTCCCTTTTCATTGCCAGACTTCGAAATATTTTCACTGCCAGCTAAATCTACCAAATTTAATTTGCCAATTTTCAGTAAATCTTCACCATCTAAACCGTTTTCCTTGATGTGAACCAATATCGAGAAAATTGTATGGGATCGTGACGATTGTGCATTCATCAGTGTTACTGCTGATTTTCGTTTTTCTTGACCTTTAGCCAATAGCTTATATACATCGTTTGCATTATGTACTGGAATTTCTTCAAGACCTTGAACAATTATTGACCCCTTTTTGCCAGTATCTTCAAATATTCGAATTGGTTTATTTTCGCTTGTTGATAATAAGTCACACAGTTCCTCATTGTATAATTCAAGAAAAGATATTCGCATAGAAAATTCAACTTCCATTAGACGTAACTCATCGAAAAGGTGACTTAATGCTCGGGGAATAATGCCTACATCAGTATCCTGAAAAATGAAGTGTACTTTGTGAGATTATATGGCAAATTAACTGGAACATTCGATATTTTGATATTTGAACAAGATTTGTAAACATTCGTATGTTCGTGAATAACATGTTTAGCAACACAAAAATAAAGTAAAAAGTAAAAAATAAAAAAAAAAACAAATAAAACGCATCATTAACTTACATCATCCCATGACGATCCCAATTTCGGAACTTCTTCTCCAATCATCGTATGAGTTTTCCCGGTACCAGTTTGTCCATATGCAAAAACAGTACAATTATATCCCAACAGCACTTCCTCTATCAGTGGGGCCACAACAGATTGATACAGTTCCACTTGTTTCGATTTAGTACCAAAGGTTTTGTCAAACGTAAACTTTTTGTACGCTTTACTATCTATGGACGTTCTGGCGATAACTTCTTTATTAGAAGGAACATCGATTGCCTCATAACATCTCAATTGTCGTTCTCGTTCATTTGTGGGTCTGAAATTTGCGAAATGTTCATAATTTGTCCATTGTTTCAATAATCCAATTACCTGACGCGCAAAAATACTTGGATATTTTGGTTAGTCTTTGCGCGGGATACATTGGAACTCATTTTTAATATATTTCGAATTCGCTGTATTTATTTTTTTTAAATATTTTTATTTTTATTCACGAATCTGATTAAAACACGACAACTTTATTCATAAAACAAATGCTGAAAGCAACGACCAAACGGTTAAGTTTGCTGAATTTCTGAATATACATTTGATTGATTGGTCAACTAAACGTCACCTCTTTAAATTCATACGGTGCATTTCCATTCGTAGTTCAAAATGTTCTACTACAATTTGTGCTAAATGTTTAATAGGTATAAACAATGTCAACAACACTTTGATAACTAAGTATAAACACCAAGCACCAGTGTCCCGGTCTGTAAAATTTGTCAAAATAACTTAAAAGAAACAATAGATTTTTTTGAACTCTACTAGAGTACAGTCTTTTTACAGTGATTTTTTGACGCAAAAACTCAACGACATAAAAAATTATTCTAGTACATATTTGTAGATCAATTTTTTGGATTGGTGTGTTTTCGTGACATTTTATAAAATGTGTTTTTTTTAAGATTTTATTTTAAGGAAAGTTGGCATTACTGAAATCCATTCCGCGTTCGGCAAGCGCGTCAAAAAAAATAGCAAAAATGGCTGAAGGCGTAGAAATTGATTTATATGCTGAAGACTTAGATCAAGGATTTGCAATAAAAGTAATACATTTTTACACATTTTATATACATTATTGATAGTATATAACACTTTAACATTAATATTTATTTATTATAGGATGAATTTATTGGAGATGACGTCGATTTATATGATGATGTTATATCGGCACCGTCGGAAAATCATGATCGCATAGAAAGTGCAGCACCCTCTATTCAAATAGATCGTGTAGATTCGATTGATACAAATGGCGGTTTCTCTCATATGGGCAATAATTTGGCCACAAATCATATCGGAAGGCGACACCAACTTTATGTTGGCAACTTAACATGGGTGAGTATTAAAAAAAATATTTATTAATGATATGGGTACTTTCCTAGAGCCTACCACTATTTTACTGCATTTGTCTGTGCTGCATTTAAATTCGGTTTAATTTTCGCTTTTTCAATTCCAAAAAATCTAATTTGTGCCTTTTTAAGCAATTAAAGATGCGTAGACATCCAAATTCAAACAAAGCCAGCCATTTAATGCCGTTTTTTGCCGTATATACAGATTTTTCAAAACACCAGCAGAAATGACTCCCAAATCCTAATTCATACATTTTTTTAGTGGACTACGGATCAAGACATCACCGACGCTTGTCATGAAATCGGTGTTTCTGACTTTCAAGATGTTAAATTTTTTGAAAATCGTTCCAATGGCCAATCAAAAGGATTTTGTGTTATTTCACTTGCTTCCGAGTCGAGTATGCGACTCTGTATGGATCGATTACCAAAGAAAGATCTTCATGGACAAAATCCGGTTGTGACATTGCCCACAAAACAGGCACTCAGTCAATTTGAAAGTCAACAAAAAACACGTCCGGTACCACCGACAGCAAATGGACCTAGAGCACCTGGTCCAGTTATGTCAGGACCACCACAAACTGGTTTTCCACCACCTGGTCATCAACCACGTATGATGAATCCAAATGTTCCACCACAATATCGACCATCTCATATTTCATCGCAAAATATGCAAGGACCAATTGGTCCAAACCAGGGACCACCACGTATGCAAGTAAGTTTTTTTTCTTCATTGTAGGTTTATTATGGTTCCCGTAAAGGATTACCATTTGAAAATTGAAGCAAGATGGCAAATGTGATAATAAATAAAACTCCTTTACAAAATTCATTTCATAAGATTTTATTCATAAGCTTTATTATAAATACCTTACCTTTATTGGCCTAAAAAGTCCTAACAAAAAGAATGAAAAAAAAGGAAAAAACAAAAATTATTAACCTTTCATTAAATGAAAATCCGTCTAGCCAATGACTAGTTTTTGTTTTGTAGTTAGCCGTTTCATCTTAGTATTTAAAATTTTACAATTTAATTTTAAACATTTTAGCCGCCACCAATGCATCAAGGTGGACCGATGGGACCACAACAACAAGGACCGCCTAGATATCCAAATCAGGCTCAATGGAGCGGCCATCCTAGACCAAATGGTCCATCGAGACCAGGCCCTATAAATGGTCCACCTGGTCCACCCCAACATCGTCCTATGGTAAAAAGAAAATTTAATATTGTTGTTTATTTAGTTTGTTTTTTTCAAAATAATCTTTAATGAAAAGTAATTATATTTAAATGACGGCAAGAAAATGTGAGTAATTAAAAGGCAGCAAATTTAACTTTTAGTTAGTTATAGAATATAACTGTTACACAATTGCTAATAGCTATTTTCAAATGTTTATTGTGTCCCAATTTTGCCAGACATTTTTTGAGCAGCTCACTTGAAATTCTCAGTATTTTAAGTTTAGTAGTACTGAATGCGGACGGTAGAAGAGAAGAAAACAATTTTCTTTTACTTAATGTTTTTAACAATTTATCAAAACTGGTGGCGGGTTCTGATCTAAGTTCCATCCCCTAAAAACTGTTCAGATAAGAGTTAACAATATACTTTTTAGTGGGCTGTTTGACATATAGTCAAATAGTTTTATCTACAAAACGAAATATGCGGATAGCAAAAACATAAATTTTTACGTATTTTGTTGTTTTAAAAATTATTTATGACTACTCTCGTTAAATCAGATTATTATCTAAAAGAAAACCTAAAATATGAAAATTTCTTCTTTAGTAGAGAAATTATAATTTTATTGATAATTTGAGGTAAATTTTTATTTTAGTATCAAGGACCACCTGGTCCCGGTGGTATGCCACCAAGAGGTCCCCGACCAGATTGGAATCGTCCACCAATGCATAGTGGATTTCCCCAAGGTCCACCAGGACCTGTACATCAACAAGGTCCGCCTCATATGCAAGGTCCACCTAGAGGTCCGCCACCACCTCAAATGGGAGGTAAGTCCAGAATATATAACGGTGCGTGTTTTTAATTTATTTATTAATTAACGATTTAAATGTAAGGACCAGGAGGGCCACCTCATGGCCCGCCTCAAGGTCCAGCACCTCATGTTAACCCAGCATTCTTTAATCAAGGCGGTGTACCACCACAACATGCAAGCGGTCCACCAATAGGTCCACCACATGGTCCACAACAAAATATGTCATCGCATGGACCGCCACCGCATTTCCCACCGCAAGGTGGTCCCAGAGGTCCATGGCCTGGACCGCCCGTTAAACCGGCCGGTCCAGCTGCATTTACAGAATCACCATTAACAACACAACTTAGTGAAGTTGAATTTGAAGAAATTATGGCCAGAAATCGTACAGTCAGTAGCTCAGCTATTGCAAGGTCTACTACAAATAAATAATTTTATTATTAAATGTACTGGAAATAATTTTATTTTCTTAATTTTAAGAGCTGTTTCGGACGCAGCTGCAGGCGAATATTCAAGCGCAATAGAGACATTAGTTACGGCGATTTCATTAATAAAACAATCGAAAGTGGCACACGATGAACGTTGCAAAATATTAATAAGTTCACTTCAGGATACCTTGCATGGTATTGAGAGTAAAAGCTATAGCCGTCGGGAACGATCCCGTTCAAGGGAACGTTCGCATCGTCGTACAAGAAGGGAACGGTCATCGTCTCGATCGTACAGAGAAAGATCCAGAGATCGTGAAAGGGAACGTGATCGTGAACGTGAAAGAGATGGCAGGTATGTGTTTATTAGCAATTAATAGTTAATAGTTTAAATATCTGTATTGCGGTTTATTTTCCAGTCGACATTACAGTGAGAGTTATCGAGAAAGTGCACGCGAAGGGCGTGATAGATCACGTAGTAGAGAACGTGGTGGTGGGGGTACTGAACATTATAGAGAAGAAAGGTAACTGTTTTTAAATGTTTTTTTTTTTTTTTTTTAATATAAAGATTTTCAATTTATACTACATTAATATTTGTAAAATAGTTCTCGTGTTAAATATGTTAAGGGAGTAAACGGTTTCCAATCACTTTTTAATGTTCGTTCAATACTAACATTATTAAATTATTATCCTTGTATGAATTGGGATTAACATTTTTTTTAACCCTTTTTGACATCAATTTTTTCCAAAAATTTGAATTTATTAAAAATATTCCAATTCTCAAGCGTAGATATTTTTAAAAGTAAAATACGTTGAAATTTCTCACTCACTCACTGACACAATCGTACCTTTCCAAATTGTTCAAAACTTTATTAAACAATTAGGCTTATTTTGATTTGACTTTTTGACAAACAGTAAAGAAATATTGTTAGTTATTCCCATAAACTTACTTATTCCCATAAACTTATTAATTTAGTATTACGCAGTTTCCTCCAAATAGAAAATATTAATAAACAACATGTGCGTCAATTTAATCGGAATAACTATCCCCAATATGCTTCCATTAAAGACTCTTTGTTCAAATAAATTTTTTTTATATTTTTAGTACAAATAGTCGCTCGGCTCGTCCTCGTAAATCACCGGAGGCATCAAATGAAGCTACAAGTGAAGCAACAAAACGTAGCTACTATGAGGAGCGCTATCGTTCATCGGATCGTGATCGTGACAGAGATCGCGATCGTGAACGTGAACATAGGTCACGTCATTAAAACTGTTTCTATAGCGGTTTTTCAATTTATCTAAAATATGACGAGCACTATTAAAGTGAATTCATTCATTTTATTCAATATTATACTTTATGAAATAAAATTTAAAAAAAAAAACCATTTATAATCACCGATTTTTAGCTCAATATGCTAAATTAAATTTTTTTTTTTTATAATATAAGAAGAAAAAACAAATAAATGCACTCATTGAATTTTAATATTCATTTTGTAGATTTACCAATTTTTGTTTTCTATTTTCATTTAATTAGAACGGTTTTTAAAAGTAAACAGTAAATTTACTCGTTTTAAATAAATGTTTAAAAAAAAAAATAATCTCGCATAGTATTTGGATGCATAAGTTTAGAAACATGCTATAGAAAAGTGGAAATGACTGGTCCAGTACAGATGTCTCAACTTTCAAAATCATCGGCAGATAATCCGGATGAAGATTGTATTTAAATATTTCGAGATAAATAAAATTAAAAAAAAAAAATTCAACAAAAAAAAAATGTATGTGATATAGTATTTAATTTTTATTTTTCTCCTATTTAACCAATGCCAAAAATGCATTTGTTAATGTAAGTTTGTTTTATTTTTATTTATTCGTTTTTTTTTCTATTTTATTTTACATGAAAATTAAAGGCAGCATTTTATAAATTCCATAGTGCAGGAGAATTTTCAACAATTATTGATTTATAAAATTTGCTGCCTTTTACAAATGTATTATATTAGTATTAAGCTTTAAAAAAACAAAAATTTACAAAAGCCTAATATAAAATTATGAAAGAAAAAAAAACATATACGACATTTAATTTGATACTTTTTTTTAAACACTAAACACAATTTTAAAGTTAAAATGGCCATGGGGGTCAATTATGTACTACGAATTGGTAAAATACGTCAATACGAACAGTTTACTTTCTCTTATATAGCTTGAGTTGTAGAAGCAATATTTTTGACCAATGTTTAAGTTTCAATTAATTTAAAAAAATATTCAAAATTGAAAAAAAAATATATGAAGTCAACCTTTCGAACCGTATTTTTATACGAATTCGTCATACATACAGACATAATTGACTCTTTTTTGTTTCTTAAATGTCGGATATGTATTTCTTTAATTAGTGACCTAACTGTGATATAAAATACATGATAAATATTGTGTATTGCTAATTTTTGCATATTTTTTTTTATTTCGTTTTTTTTTTTTACACATTTTTCTATTTAATTAAAAGTAGTAGTAATCAATATTAAAAAAATTATATATACATATATGTATATTATATATATATAATTTTTTTTTTCTCGAAGCATTCCTATTTAATTTTTTATTTATATTTTCAATAGGTATAAATACCTACACTATTCTTTTTTTTATACATATACAAATGTATATTGAAAATTTATGAACTACTTTTTAATAGAGATTTGTAAGCAGTTCACAATTTTTTATTTGATAAGTACCTACAGTCTGATTATAATTAAAACTGGTCATATAACTGCAAGTTTGTACTAATTTCTAAACATTTTTTGATGAGAAAATGGGAGAATAAGAAGAACAAACTATTATAACTAAGTCATTTCTTTTAAATTGTTAAAATTTATCAGACAAAAGTGGATTTTTTTTTAAATTTAAAATAATATTTTTATATTAATAATAGATTCCAATATCTATAGTAGCTGTGGTATGTGAGAATTCTTGATCGTATTTAATTGCGTTCATTTTAATAGAACAAAGTTAAAAAGAAATTAGACCATTCACCGAACATCTTGACCATTTTTTTTTCGACGATTTTTTAATAATTTTAAACTTTCCTATTATCAATGATGAAGTTTTGAAATTTTTTATATTATATATTTTGAATTGGTGGCATTTTTTGTTTATTGAAATTTTTGGAACCATTTAAGGTCCATAAATTATGAACAAAATTCCTTAATGCTCCAAATAAAAATACAAAGTTTAACTTAATAACTTAATAATAAATATATAACTAACAATAATAAATATATAAGATATGTACTAAGTTGATATATAATTTTATTTTGGAATAGCTACACTTACAAAATGACTTATGACAAAATTAATTTACATTTTCAAATAGTACTAAAATATATGTAGATACACATTTTTGGCCGTAGAATTTGAATATTAAAACAACAAATGTTTCCGAATACAGTCAAAGGGTTAAAAAAAACCATCAAGAAACTGTCAAGATGTTGAGTGAACGCGCTAATTAAATATTATTTTCTTCTATTTTTTTTGTCATTAATTCTCACAAACCGTATCCTAATAAGAAACGTTTGAAAAGCAATTTTTTTTAACTATTAACATTTTAAAGAAAAAATACTAAAAAGAATTTTCAATAAATAATTTGGTACTTAATGGCCAAAACAAATACAAAAAAATGAAACGTACGTTTACGCGACGGCGGTAATCTTGTATTTTTTTTGGAATAAATATTCGATGCAGGCAGCTTATTTTTTTCCTCTGAGTTAATTTTAGCAAAAAATTTGTTGTGCACCAGTGAATAATTAATTAATTAATTATTTTCCAATAAAAATGTCTTAAATGTTTGAAACAAAATAAAGCGCCTTCCGATAAGAAATTTTTTTCGATATTCAAAGTACACGATTACCGCTAAGGTCTAAAAAGAAAAATAATACCCTAACTAAAAGAATGTTTAAAAATTATTAGAACTTGGACCAAATTTGTAGTTATAAAAACCATAAACAATGTATAGTGGTAGCCATAAACAATTCGTCTATATTACCCAGAGCCTAGCTGTATGTTATGCTACATAGGTCTAGACTATTTCGGAATCGTAAGCATCTGCAAAACATAAACTATTTAAAAAATTTAAAGAAATAGTAAAAATATCAAATATAATATTGGCATATCAATGGCCACAAACATGATAATAATTAGCCAAGGTTATTGCTGATTTGCAGTTGTTTGCCATTTTTGTGAATAGCTAACTTAACCCATTTGCATTATTCGGAAAAGTGGAAAATTGGCCCATATCACCAAAGAATTTTTATTTTTTTTTTTGTATATAGATATGTTTCAAAATGCATAAAAAACAAAATTACACATAAAAAACTAGCGCATATATCTGCGCTTCGGTGATATGGGCCAGGAAAATTCCGCGCATGTATGAGCTTATAATGCAAATGAATAAATGGCTGCGAGTTGATTATGGCGGGAAAAAAAGTATGAAAAATTCGAACAACCAAAAAATATCAAATTTATAGGTAATATCATTTAAGCAAAATATATTTAGGAATAAATTCTACTATCAATCAAGATAATGTCAGCTAACAACTAACTGATATATTTAAAAAAAAAAAAAGTTATCATTTTATAAAAAAAAACAGATCATAAATTAATAGATCCGTACTGTGATCTTAAATCAAATCATATACTACGAACAAATCTATAGTACATAATTATAATTAATAATCACATACACAAAATATGTTACGAAAATGACATGATTGAGTGTTCACCTAACACTAATTTGTCATTTTAATAGATCTACTACACAAATTTTGTTGATCATTTCGTATAATTATCGTTGAAAAGTATAAAATTCGATAGTAAAGATAACAAAATAATTATAAATCATCAATATTTGATCATTACAAACAAACAAATAGTTGATTAAAAATTCGTACAATAGGTCTGCCGTAATCATCACCCCTTTAACAATCAATCAACTGAACATGTAAGTACAGGGTCGACTAAAAGTCCCTTTCCGATTTATAATTGTAATAACTTTTGAACGAAGTGATAAAAACTAAAGAAGAAATAATTACAAATTAAAGTTTAAATTCATCAATTTTTTTTTTTTACATTAGGTGTAGAAAATGATATCGGTGTTCAAGGGTCCAACCATATATAATTCTTGCACGCGTCGGCTCTTTTCATTTGACATTACTTTTTGTAGTATATGACCGGGGTGTAATTTGCGCAGTTTCCGCTCGTATGTTGTGTTCTTCAGCTCTCGTAAAGTCTGTAGTTTATTGATATAGACCAGCGATCTCCATTAATCATAATGCTTGTAATTGTGGCATTATCGAGAAAAAAATACGATCCATAAATATTTCGATTTTCATTTTCTAAAAATATTGTAACCATTTTCTTTCACTCTGCAATGGTGTATTGTAATTTACTAAGTGAAATGTCTTAAATTGAAAAAAAATCCAAAATGTTTTAACAAATAAAAAGTTATTAATTTTTTTCAATCGGAACGGGACCTTTAGTAAACTCTGTAGTTACAGATATGATATAGATAGACAATACGAATTTTACAAATTTTTGTTACGTAATAGACCTACAGTTAGCAAAACTAAGATAAAGATTATCTTTCAATTGAAGGTAAAACGAAAAATAATTTTTTTTTCTGAAAAAACTAATAATAATTGGATTTTCTTAATAATGCAATGCAATTCATATGATGAAATAGTTGCTGATTGATGTCTCACTTACTAAATGCTAAAGAATTTCTTAGAATCAAATATGATTTAGCACATAGTAAAAATTCTTTAAAAATAAAAACAAAAGCTATCGGTTTGTTGAAATAAGACTAATAACTAATCTAAGACAACGGCACGTTTAAATGAAATTATTTTAAGAAAATCAACGGTTTTACTTATAAAATGAGCAAAAAAGTTAATTTAAGAATTAAACGAAAATGGTATTGATGTTTTGTTATAGGAAAAATTCGAGTACTTTAAGTAATGTTCGGTAAAGTCACAATTTATTATTTTTTTTTTTTTTAGAAAAATCATTTTTAACTTTGACCATAACATCCTTTGTTTCGAATTTCGAACCGATTTCATTGTTTAATTGCCTTTAATGATAGAGCTGACCCATGGTCCATCTATCATGCTAAAAACGTTTGGCACATAGTCTCTACGACATTCTGTAGAATGGCAAAATGCTCAACTAATTCGTTTTGCGTAAAGAGCTCTATAGTTTTTGGAGCAAAAGTTCTATATAAAATTTAGTTTTTTTTGTTTAATGGATTAGTAACAGCTAAAAAGCAATTTTAATTTTATTATTTATTATAAAAAACGATAGAAAGTTTATTATAACACATTGGTAAAATTTTTGATATGTTTTAACAATTATTTGTTAATATAACAACAACAAAAAACCAGCAAAACCAAATAATTAATTCTCTTTTGTTTATATCTTACCTCAAATAAAGTCTGACACTTGTAAGGATGCATCTGTGATTCATTTTTCGCACGTTTTAGATTGCTTTGAGTATAGCGGCAAATCAAACCTTACAATTGTCATAATTAAATTTTGAACCAATAATTTCTTTGAAGCAGACCCATTGAACAAATATGTATGTAAAAGATTTTTATACAAAAAAAATACGAATTTTGGTTCCAATAAAATCAAGAATTTCATTCCACCCTAATGGGCAAGTACAATTTTTTAATGTTCGCAAAGAAAAACAAGCTTATTGATGATCTACACATCAACCATTTTTGTCTAGGCACTAGGCAACTGATTTTTTAGCCAATTCTTATGTACAAACAAAAATAATAATTCTATTTATGTCCTTTCTAAAAATGCTGATTCGGGCAAATTATTGTAATTGCTAATTCGAGATATTGAATATAAGGATCTAGGCTAGGCTCTAGGAGGGAATCGTTGTGTTGATTTAAATTTAAAAGTTAAATTCTACGATCAATTATTATGTAGAGTAAAAAATTAAAAAATTAAAATTTCTACCGAATCATTTTACCATTAACGATCAATACCTCCATTCACATACGTAGAAAATGGATGATAATAATGATCCCTTAACACGTTCGCGGAAACTTAAAAATTTAATGAGCTACAATAATACACACAAGAGATTTTACTAAATTAATTGTGATATCCAAATTTTGCTCAAGTCACATTTTGTCTGAGTGCTTCAGGATATCACATTTTAATAGTTATATATACAGCCATGGTCATATAAATAGCACACAAACGAAAAAAAAATTTGAATTAAAAAAACTAATTTCAAATTTTAAAAAAACACAACAAAAATGCTTTTATTTAAAAATCTAACATTTTTTTCTCTTAAATACTTTCAAAAATTCATTTTAAAAAAAAAAATAAAGTTTTCAAAAACATAAAAATCGGTTGGTCATAAAAATAGAACACTTCATTATTTCCGAAATAATATTGAGAATTTGTTAAAAATTGTTTTTAAATTTTTTTGTTTTATGCCTTACTTTTTCAATACTTAGTGCTATAGTCCAAATTTTTGATTACAGCATCGCACCTACAGTTCATACTTTCAACTAGCCTTTTACATGTTTCTGCTGGTATGGAATACCAAGCATCCTGCACGCCTTGCCAAAGTTCGTCGAAGTTTTTGAATTTTTTATGCCCAATCGAGACCTTGATGTCATTCCACAAATTCTCGATTGGATTAAGGTCGGGACTTTGAGCAGGCCAATCCAAAACTGAAATTTTTTCATAACGGATCCAATCTTTCACTACCTTCGCGGTATGTTTAGGATCATTATCCTGCATAAAAATCCAATTAATAGGTAAATTTTCAAAAGCGAATGGTTCCATCGTGTTTTTTAATATCTCTAAATATTGGTGTTGGTCCATTTCTCCATTTATTCTGACAATCGGACCAACGCCATGCCAAGAAAAGGCACCCCACACCATGACATTACCACCTCCATGTTTTATTGTCTTTTGGGTGTATCGAGGGTTAAATGCTTGACATTTTGGGCGATAAACTATAGTTCGGCCATCAGGTCCAATGCGGTTAAATTTGGTTTCATCGCTCCATAGTATCCTTTTCCAAAAATAATTGTCCTTGCTTTTATGTTCATTTGCAAATTCTTTACGTTTATTTATATTTTTTATTGACAGAAGTGGTTTTTTCCTGCTAACTCGCCCATATAAATTTGCTTCATTTAATCGTCTTCTTACGAGCCTGGGGGACACATTTAAATCGAAATCTTCATTCACTTCAACTGCAATGTCCTTCGAAGACATAAAAGGATCCTTTTTACATTTTCGAATAATTAATCTGTCCATAAAAGCGGAGGTTTTTCTTGGTCTAGGTGCTCGTTTTTTTGATTTCGTTAAATAAATATTATTCTCCATCACTAAATTAATGGCGTTATATACCATTTTACGGGAACATTTCATAATTTTTGATATTTCAGTTGCATTTTTTCCTTCCTTGTGAAGATTAAAGATTATATTTGTTTTTTCAATTGTGCAATGTGCACCTCGGCTTATTTTGATCTCCCAAGTAAAACAAAATTCACAGTAAAAATTCAATTAAAATATACTCAAATTATTCCGATCCAATACAACACTTTAATTGTAGTCTAATCATTAAAACACACGAGTGTGCTATTTTTATGTTTAAAAAAAAAGTATAAACAACTGTGTTTTCAATCTGTTTAGAAAGTGTGCTATTTATATGACTATGACTGTATATATATATAAAGAATGGTATTGCATACATATTTATACAGATCAAATTGTTCAATCGGGGTAACGTTATTCATATACACTCATACCTCGTTATACGGCCTAGATCCGTTCCGAAAAAGTTGGCCGTAAAGCGAAAAGCCATATATCGAATCAATTATTTTGATACAAACCCATACAAATTCAATAGGATTCGTTCCAATTTGTTATAATTTATAAAATAACGTAGTTTTTAGTTTCAAATGCATTTTTTCGGTGGCATTTTATCTTAAAAAAGAATTACATATATATATTTAATAGAAATAATAAATTCAGAATTTATAAGCAAAATATTTTTATTACGTACCAAAAATGTTTCTAA
>JANSTT010016807.1:0-19885 GCA_026745375.1 Platyura marginata | reverse complement strand
TTAGATTTGGCAAAAACACTCAAAACATATATTTAGGAGATGTCACCGACACCCAATCTGATAACTTTAAAGATGTGCCTCCTAGGCCAATTGAAACACATGAAAACTCACCGGTGAGCCAAGTGTCCGTTTAAAGATTAAGAGAAAACATCAATACGTCATACATATGTACATAAGTATATAGATAGACGGATACGATATTCATTCAAAAACTACAATTTCTTTTTGAAATAAATAAAAAAAAAAAAATAATCTCAAAACAAAGCAACTTTTTATTTACTACTTATTTGAAAAGCTTTTATTACACCTCGTAATTTTTACGATCCCTCTCTATGCCATTGTTCGTTTTTAAAACTGAAAACTCCCCATAAGATATGCTTTGTCATTTTTATCACTATGAAAAATACAAAAGGTGTTATCGACAAAAATCAGCTTGTTATATTTTTGCTGCCATTGTTGTACTTATTATTTTTACTTCTATCTTTACTTTATGGATTTTTCCGCTTAACTATTCATACATACATAGGTACATATCATTATACTTCACGTTTATATATATACCTAATGGTGGCTGTGAATTTTGAAAGGTACATTTGACATAATGTCAGGCTGTCAGCGTGGTAATTATTTTTCGTCGAAATGAGCTTTCATGCCATCGGAAAAAAAACAACGGCAGTATGTATGTAAGGTACATATGTATGTATAATAGCCATGACGTGCCACCTTTTTCTTTTTCTACAGTTTTAAAATAATAAAAAAAAAAACGAATTAATAGTTTGTGTTCACCCGTATTTAGAATGAATGAATGAATGAAAAAAAAAGGTTCAAATTGAAGTCCATTTATAATGATGTGAATGGCTATGGGGTTTTTAGTTAGAAATTAGTGTGTATAGTCCAATTTGATTATTGCATGAATATATTCATCAATCTTTTACTTGTCGGAAAATTGTGAAAATTCCAAAAATCAAAGTCGTATTCTATGAAATTCGTCAATAAAAAAAAAGGAATAAATCTTGCTTAAAAACCGACATACAAATTTGTTTGACTAACAGTTGGTCACAAAATTATTAATGCAATTCAATACCTACACAGGATTATTTTGAATACATTAAACCGCGACCTCGATTTGCATTGCAAATTGGATCCACAATGAAACGACGCAAATCGAAATAATCTATTACATAAGATTTCTATAGGAATTCTTTTAATCCACCAAAATCAGCAAAATAAACGACGCAACTTTGAAAACTACCCAAATCGAGGTCTTAATATATTTAAAAAAAAATTGAATACAAAATGTTTTAACAGTTATTGGAGCAATATACAGGGTGACCGAAAAGTTTCTTCACACATTACAAAATATACGTCAAATAGCAAGTGAGGTGGTGAAAATTTGGTCGAAATTGACATCAGTTCGAGTGGTAAAACTTTTGTGAAACAAAACTGCAAACAGCGAATATTGAGTTCGAAGACAAAGTACAGTTTCCAAATAGAAAAAAGGTCTCACTTAAAGAGCATCCAATAATAGACATGGATTAATGATAACATTGCGATTGGCTTGAAAGCTTTTCAAATTCTAATGTCATCCAAAACTGTTGGTCGTATATGAAAAAATAGAAGTAGGCACAAATTAATTAAAAAAATTTATCCATCCAGAATAGACAACGCATAAATTTAATGTTTTCGACTATTTTCGATGCAGCCACTAGAATTGTCACCCATGTTCACATAGACTACAAAGTTTTCAAATATAAAATTCACGAAAAATAATTGTTCGAATAATGTTGTAACAGACTGTAGCATGGTTTATAGTTTCCCTACAGAACTATATATATATATATATATATATATATGGCTACATATTACATGTGTATATATACGAAATCCCACTAAATATTATACGAAAAATGTTTTATATTCAAAATTGGCTTGGGATTGATAAAATCAAAGCACCAAACATTTTATTTAAAGTATATTTATATCAGTGATAAATTCATGTCCATAAGTCAAATAGACATAAACGGTCCTCTGGGAATATACATATACATATATATATAGGTATATATGTTTTTTTTATTTTGGGCTGCGTATACTTTTGTTATTGATAGGCAACTGGAAAAAGGAAAAGAAAAACTGCAAATGTAGAGGAATATTTTCCTTTATCGCTATATATCACTGGAAACAATTTTTTTGTTAGTCCTGATTCCTATAAATATATACGAAAAAAGAAAATCGCAGCCACGAAAATAGGGGCACAAATTGAACATGATACGTGATATTTTCCTTAGTATTTTTCGTGGTAAAAATGTTGTCAGAGTTTTATACAGAATAACTACGTATATATATATAAGTATATATAGGGTGATTCATTTGGTATAGTCCAAACGCATAGGGCGTATGAATGAGTTAATAATCTTTCCTCTAAGAATAAAATTAAGTAAATAGGTCAACTTTTACTGAAGGCATTTTAGTGAATCATAATCGAAAATTTTCAATTTTTTAATAATATTAACCCATACGCCCTATGCGGTAAAACTATACCAAATGAATTACCCTGTATATATAGTTATATGGCAAAATAACCGAAAAAGTTTCGTTTGAATTGAGTTTTTGTGCTTTATAATATAGAATGTGTATAAATGTTCCAATAAAAAAAAATGGAAGACCTTTAAAAATACACAGAAAAGCAGACAACATTAAAAATTATTTTGATAATAATAAAAACTCCAACATCTTAATATTCATTAATTTTCCTCAATAAATCTCTACACAAGGGTGACCAAAATATTTTAGTCATTGAAAATAGTCAAGTTGTATAAAAAATATTAATCTTTATATGTCAAATTATGTCACTGAAAATGATAGCCGAAAAAATTGTATGTAAATTCCAATTTGTGTTATAATACATGTCAATAATTGTTGAAAAACTCTACTGTACAGACTTTGCTCAAATGATCATAGTTAATTATTATTTTAATACTGGATAAAAAACAGAACACAATGAAAAATAACATTTCATAAGAAAAGATTATTTCAAGATAGAATTGAATAAAGAATAATAAATTAAAGGTAATATTGCGTAGGTACCTACTTCAGTAATTTTTCGAACGAATTCTTAGAATATTTGTTTGAGTAATAAGTCAGATTAAAAGTCTATGACCACATCATCTAATAAGAATCTTTCCCAAGAAGGATAATTTTAAAATTAATTAAATATATTTATCATACTACCATAATCCACCCACCATCCCATACTTAATCGTCCATTATAAATAAAACGTCAAAAACAAAATCTCCAAACATAAAATAAATTAACTTAAAACATCTTAAGTTTGTAATATCCGTACGAAAATAGCTTTAGCGGTTTTAATCTATTCAAATGATGGTTTAAGACAAACATAACCAACAATCTTGATTGGCCAATCTCAACGAAAACCGGACCATTTTGAATTCTTCGCATGAACGCTCTGTCAAATAGATTGAATGCGTTACACTGATGTGTCGTAATACCATTTTCCAGAAGTTGTAACGCTTGAACAGACAATTTGATGAATATATTGTGTCCATGTGGTCAGCAACTGTAATTAAGGGTGATATCCGCTTACGTAATCGTATCGTTTAGTATTATAGAAAATCGAAGGGGGCAAAAAGTAAATCTTGGAAAATTTCATTGGAACTGTAAAATTTATTTTTCAAAATATTCTCCATTAAAATAGATCAATTATTGTTAACTAGATAACCCTTTTTTTATCCTATATATTTTTTTTTAATTTTTTTTTTTTGTACGAGATTCAATCCCTATATGACTATATGAAACGTGAACTGGAATTTCGTAATATTTCCTATGATTCTAGATTGCATTCCACCCCCCCCCCCAAAAAAAAACCAGCATATTTGCTTGGTACTTATTTTGTTAAAAAAAAAATCAACATTGCAATTTACCCGGGAGACACTTCATACATGGGAGCGTAAATATTTAAAATCTATCCAACACAGAAGGCAAAATGTAGGTAGATCGTATAGCGCGAGAAAAAAAACCACATTAAATATACCTCACTACTTCTATGTACTATAGGTGGGTACTGGTACATACTACACATACCTACCAATCTACCTGCCTTTAATTTGGAAAAAATTTTATTTATGCGAGTGCAGCTTTTGCTGGCAGTGGGATTTTTCTTCTCGATTTTTACAAAATCTAATGAAAATCTGATATAAAAGCAAAATTATGTGTAACTACATATATACATATCTATACACAAACATATACATACCTACACTGTACATATTCAGCGATGTTATTTCTCTTGAATTCAGTGTTGCCATAATTTTTCCTTTATTTTTTATTTTATTTTTATAATAAAAATATTCTAAAAAAAAAAATTTGATACAGAATTATAGCACAACAAAAAACCTTTTACAGATATTTGCAAAATAAATCTTGATATCCGTTAAAAAAAAAAACATGCAGACATGGCAACACTGTTTTACATTATACAAATATGCACATCTCTATCTTGTTCTATGTTATTTTTACGGGGTAGCAAATAAATGAAGTTCGTTGCATATGCATAATGTTTTATTGAATATAGAATTTGTTTAGTTCTAGATCTAGAGATAAAAGCAAAGCTCACGATTATATAAAAGCTGCAACAATATCAATTATTTTGTTTGATGTATGCAAAAGTTTTATTTGTAAATTTTTTGAACCAGAATTTATAGAGAAATGTTTATAACTGAAGTTTACGAGATTTATTTTATTTTATTTTATTTTTTGTTAATCGATATTTACCCCCTCCCCCAATTTACAACACTTAAAACATGAAAATTGTTATTAAACCTTAATGTTTAATTATTTTATTCTTATATTTTTGAAATGTCCTCGTTATTGATTCGTAGTAAACAATTTGTACACATAAAATGGCCGTTAGGTAGGTTCTACTAAAAACAAAAACCAATTATATACATATGTATGTGTAGTGAAACAACATATAATGCACATAATGCACAAAAAAAAAATATTCTCCTCTCGGTTCTCTTTTTGTTCTCTGTTATGACAGTACCATATAATAAATAGAAATATTAGCAAAAAATATCACACATCCAAATATGCATTATGGTTCTGTTTTAAAGTAGAACTTTTTAACCGAAGAGAGTAAAAATTGATCGTAATTTAATTATTTACTGAAAAATACATCCATTTCTGTTTCTTTTTCTTATTCTTATTCTTATTCGTGATAATAATTTTACAGGAATATGTATTATATGACTCCCTGGATTTTCAAGATTCAAAATTTGGGAAACCACATTAGACAATATTAAGGATCACTACTATTTGCTACAGATTTTTTGTCATTGTGCGGATATTTCCAGAAAATCACATTCATAGAGGTTTTGTTCCGAAAATGCTAATTTTACATATACATAAATCTATTTACCACTTATTCCTACATTAAATGTTAGAATTTATCAGGAAAAAAGTCATTTTACAATAAAAATCTGGTTCCCATATAAATTTCCAATAAAAAGGGCGGAATTTATATGTCAAGCTATAAGATTCGTTAAAATGGGGACTAAATATGAATTATTATAGTTTTCATTTTTTTTATTATTATTATTTATTTATAGAAAAGCTTGTCACGTTATATGGGGGGGTGGCGGTGGGTGGTAACGGAACATAATGGAGCTACTAACGGTATTCTATAATAGTTATTATGCTAACAAATATGACCGTTAACGCTAATCATCATACACCCTTCTGCACCGTGTTTGGTTATATATATATATATATATACTTAAATAGATTTCCGTTTGAAATAAAAGTTTTATTACGCATACAAAGCCTACATAATATCAGAATGGGGACTATTCGAATGCGTAGCAGAAGCTAAGCATAATATTTGTGTTTTAAAAATAAGAATAAGAAGAAGAAAAGAAAAACACACGAAAGAGCTAATTTGATGCTCTCCTGATTTACCTATGAAACGACATTTTCTTTTGTTACAACAGCCATCCAGGATCAGGAAGGGAAAAAAAAGATAATAAAATGAAACGAGCATGCGGAAGAATAATAGGGTGAAACAGTAGAACTCAATCTTTTAAAAACAAATAAAAGCAAATTATGGCTTTGAAAATAACACATAAATACGAGTAAATAGATAAAAATCTTTTTTCCATGGTTTCTTCGCAGGATTTTTTGTTGTTGTTGTTGTTGTTGCTGTTGTTCGTCTTCTTTCGTCTCTCTCACTCAGATCGAAACTTTTTTTATTGATACATTTGACATAGTCTTCGGTTGGAAATAAATTACTTTACGATAAACCATACTGATAGATTCTGACGAGCTTTGGAAATCGTTTTTTTGTGTCGACGGTTCTTTTTTTGCAATTTCTCAAAACAAATTAAAGTCGTCTCGAACTTTCTCTATTTATAATGAAATGTTTTTCCTTACCTTTGGCTTCTTTTTTTTTTTTTTTTCCTTTTTATTTGAAAGCAATAAATTCGAAACTTTACTGCCATTCCCTCCCCGTCTCAATACAACACTTATTTCAAGATAAAAATTCATAGTGGAGGAAAAAGACGGATAAGATCAGAGCCAGCCCGGGTTCCTTTAACGGCAAGTAAGTGGTGGGCAAAATAACCAAACGGAATATTTTCGCTATACTTTTTTTTTTATTATGGAGGAGGTTTGGTATTTGATAAATGAAGTAGATGGTTTTCTTGTGTCAATAAGTTGAAAAGTTTAAGCTATAAATCATTGGGGTAGTTGTGTAGTAATTTTATGTTTCGCTTTTGTTTTCTATGGGTTGGTTTTTTTTGTTTTTTGTGTGTGATGATGATTTGAACTAGAAATTTTCATGGATCGTATAGAATTATCTGGAAGTATTGTGATTTCGGTGGGGTTTTCATAATGAAGTTAGATAACATTTTCTGAATTTATTTTGTTGCTAGAGGCTAGAGTTGTACTTTTTTGTTGTTGAAAATAGAGATTTTTTTTATACGTGTTTTTAACTAAAAGTAATATTGACTAAAAAAAATGGGCAAGTTCAAGAAGCTAAAATCTTCAGTTAGGTGGGTAGGGTTTACCTTGGAAGTACCTGCCAATTCTAAGATCGGCTAATCTCGATTTATTGATAATGTTTTCATGATTATGTCAAGTTCATATAGTAGTTAAATTCTAAATGAGTCGTTCAATTATGTGACATGTGTCACTGTTGCATGTCAATTGGGCCATTAATTATGTATTATGCGTAATTGTGTAGTTATTTATGTACTAAATGTTAACACCTATACTACTGCCATCGCTACCTACTTGACGGACGAATCAACGGCAACTATTCCCGATGTTGATGCATTGTTGAACACGGCCGAATATTTGTTGAGTGTTGCATTTTTGGAATACATTGTTGTCAAAAGTGATTTTAAGTCAAATAAGATTTTCTTTGTTCCAATTTGAAATTGTCCTTTTTATTATTAATACGAAAATAGATTTTGAAAGGACGTCTATTGTTAGTATACCTTTTTAAAATTTAATACCTCATGGAATTAAACTGAAACTCTTGCATGTCTCCTCTGCATAGTAAATTATCTTAAACCGGATAAAACATAGATTGACTCATTTACGTTGAACAATACTGGCTCTAATTCATGCTATAGTTTACCATCCAACAAACAGGATGATCAACAGCAGGAACTATAGAATTTGCATACATTGTTCATAAATGATTTGATTTTAAGCAAACAACCAACATAAAGACTATTTGTTTATTAGGGTGGGCCAATTTTTAAACGTAAATGTAACTGATACGGATGAGGAAAAGTTTTAGTTTTTCCAAATAAAGTTATGCATAGTTAAAATTTGTTTCAAACAATTGTCCACTCTATTTTGTTATAACATAAAAATGGTTTTTAATGATTAGTACAGTTTCGGTGACAAAAGTTCTTTAAACTACTACGGACACTCATGTAGAATCCAAAATTCAGAAATTGTTTAAATATAATAAGTTCCGAACAACTTCTCTGTAAAATATTCGCTTAGTGTGAACAAAGTTTCATTACTCCCATGTGCTAAGCACAATTTCATTTCTAACTGCTAAAGGTAAGGTACAATGCGCCAAGAAACTAATTCTATGTCTGTTCCAATTTTATTTAATTAAATTGTCCAAACAGGTTTCATCCGTATTGTATATGAATGTGTTCATGTATAGAACCCAAAAATTCTTATTGCTCCCATATGCGACGAGAGTTTCTTTCATTTCCCAAAAAGAGGACACAATTTACCAGCTTCGAAAAGTATTTTCGTATATATGTACGGATATATTACATTATGGTATGTAGGTATGTAGATACATAAATTCATGAAGAAAAATGTGGCTTTGCCAAAATCTTATACATATTACATCTAGAATATGGAAAGTACCAAAATGTCGTGATAACCTCTTTATGGCGGTAACATATGCATTACCGGCGCGTACTTTTGTTTTCAGATAGCTTTTCTACAATAATTGTCTCAGTATACTATATGGGCAATATTTTCCAAGTATGTTAAAACTGTGTAAATTCCAGAAGCATCTCTTGACGAAAAATAAGTAAAACAAATTTCAATAAGTAATATTTTATAACAAGAAAATTAGTTTTAGACAAGTAAATTCAAAGCATTCTAAAAACAATAAATTAAAATCAAAAACACTATGTGAATGTAAATTCTAACACTCCTCCTCATATAGGAAATCGTTCGGTAAATTTGTAGAAATTTGGTTATCACGCCATTTATTTTAGTTCAGCGTTCGATTCATACTATAATCGGATCTAAGTCATGAGGACTAAGAGACTTACTATAAGATAATTTAACTCTCTCCGGGTCAAAAATATTCTAGGTCGAGCTAAAAATTTTAAAATCTGTATTAAGACTAATATAATGGCGCGGAAGCCGAAAAAAATAATATTTTTCATCTGGGATGCCTCCTCGGCTTTAAATTAAATTTTTGTTCAATGTAGAATATATTCGACAGTCATAAATAAACCCCAACATCCAGACAATATTTTTATAAAATTTGTTTTTCATAAATCGTTTATTAATCGATGGCTTATATACAATACCCGCTAACTCATTTTGACCGATTTTTTTTTATTGCATAAAATTGATGTTAATGCAACCCTGCACCTATGGTAAAATTATAACAAAAAGTTTAACCATTCGCTAACTCAATGCTATACGAAACAATGTTTCCTGAAAAGTACATAAAAATGAGTTAGCGGGTATTGTATAGCCATCGATATATCATTTTTAATGTCAAAGTTTCATATTTTCTCAGACGTAATTGTCACTTCTTTTCATTTCTTAAATAAAAAATTAAAACAATCAAACGACTGCTGCTATAACAATAATAACAAAATGCAGATATGTCAATGTGTCAACAATGAATGGAGAGACATAAAAAAAATTCAAATTTACAGTAAACTATTGACCTTTAAAAAATGCATTTATGTAATGTCAAATATATTCGACGAAACCACGGAAAGGGTTAAAGAAAAGTTAAAAACGAAAAACTTCGTTCATAATACAAAGATTCCTTTGAAATCGATTTTCTATTAGTTTTTCATCGTTTTCTGTACCGCCGAAATTTGGCACCCGGACAAAATGAACCATTCGCATAATGGAAGGGTATTATGGCATTCTCATACCAATGATTTTTCCTATATAGATTCCCGAGTATTTCTGAATTATTAATGTATACTTATGTGAGACAATTACAATAAAATGGAGTAGTTTGACCTCAGAAAAGCAAATTAAATTTCTTTTCATATTAATAACCATTCTATAGATATATATTCTAATTAAACTAATTATATATAATGTGATGACACATTTCTGCCTTATCTTAACTTTTCAAAGTTTAATTATTATAAATTACGGCACAAAATATTATAAACTATACATACTATCTCTTACTCTCTCCATCTCTTTCACTCTCTCTCTTTCTCTCTAAATATATTATATTATATGATTATTATGAAAATATTACACAAAATATAATTCTCCGAGTTATTTCACTAAATATTCTCCAGAATATAATTCAGGAATGTGCCCTTAAAAAGACAACAATAAAATAAAACTTTAACTTCTCCTTTTCGCATATAAATGTTGGGTATAATGGACTGGATTTGTGTGGGTACATTATTCGTCCTGTGTACAATACATTTGGAGTACAATGCATTATACACTAGCCCTTGGCTTCTTTATTACCTTAAATTAGGCTAAAGTTTCGTGCCCAAGGGGACTTTCTGGGTATTATAATATATACTTAGAATCGCGAATATTCGCTTATATATATGTTTATATATAAGGAACAAAGTATATAATGTATTCTTGGTGCGGTACCTAATTACATTATACGTTATAGTGTATCGTTTCATTGTTTAAAAAGTGTGTATGTGTGTGTGTGAGTATGTGTGTATGTGTAGGCTTTTAAAAATTATTAGGCTTTTGTTTAGCTAAAGTTTCTTCATAAAGTAGATAGTTAATTCTAATGTCTGTTCAACAGGGAGCAACATCGCTTAATTATGCAAACAATGGAAAATCTTTGGAAAATACTTTTCATTTAGTTTTTGTTTTAGTAACCGAATTTCTTACACTTAGTTTTCGTTTTTGGGAGAAAATGTTTTGGGGCGACCAAAAAGACAAAATAATTTCCATCCATCAGAATTCGATGTTGGTTGATATAACAACCATCAAAACGGTCTAGTCCACTATTAAGGTATATGCGATAAATATTAACGACTTTCAACAATCCACATCATCATATAAGCGATTAAATTTTCCGTCTATTAATTTTCATCGTTCTACTCATATTATACCAAAAAATTGTCTATTAAAAGCTCAGCCATAAAAAAATCACATAAACTTAATATACCAAAACGGACTATTTTCTCACCAAAAAAAAAAGAACCTCAGTTGTAGTACCCTCTCAGTCAGATGATACCTATTGTCACAGTTTTCCGCATTAACTTCTTACACCCGAAAATATGTGAAAATGACTTGGAAAAACATTCCACGCTAGATGAAGTTTTCATATACTGGTTTTTTTTTTCTATCTATAATCTAAACGACCTAATAAAGCTTATGTTTACAACCAGAACAGAAATTCATATTAAAAATAAATCAAAAGGAAAAAAACAAAATTTTCTCTTTGTTCTTTTCATTTTTATCGAAATTATATTGTTAGTGTGCGTGCCATAATTATATATATGGAATCTTTATGTATAAATAAGTTCAAAAATATAATATAATTAGAATTTAGATGCATAAAATCTTAAAATTTTAAATGTAAATAATTTCCACAGCAAAAGCTATAAACCTTAAGGACGATTAAGTATAAGGATTGATTTGACTTAACCGATCTATCTCTATTAATTAATGCTTTATACAGGGTATCTTGACAAATGTGGAAACCGAAATGACAATGAAAATTTCATTATAAAAATAGTGGTTAACTATTGAAATCGATATTTGGATAAGAAAAAAATCTTTATCTCTAAAACTGATGTAGTTTTTTTCATTAAATTTAGATTTACAAAAAGATGGATATAAACAATAAAGAAAAATGGGTTCGAAAACCACCATCCATAATTTTCCAACAAGAAATCAAATGATTTTGATCAACTCAAAATGATCATCAGTCCTTCTATCTCTACATGTAATAAAAAATCCTCATGACCTCATAATTCATTTTTTGTACTTGTATATTATAATTAAATTATAATATTATTATAAAAAGAGCAAAGCGAACAATCCATAAATGATTTTCCCAGGATTATTTAACATTTATTAGTAGGTAGGTATTTTATCGAAAAACACGAATACGATGTTCAAGATTTGAAAATGGCCACCGACACGTCATCCTACTGACGATGTACTATTTTCTTTGATTACTAGGTACTTAATTTACTTATATTATTATAAAACATTATGACATTTCTACTCACCATCATATATATTATGGAATTCCGCTATCATTTGAATTAAATCACACATCACACAATTTAAAAAATTTAAAATTTACTGTAAAAAATTCACTACTTCCGTCTTGTGCTAAAAATATTGACATTAAGTGGTCACGTGATTTTTTGGGATCATATTTTAAAACGACAGGGTTTGGTAACATATCACTTGGACGACAAGTGACCCGCACAAAAAAGGTTTTCCTTCTATTAAATTTTTCAATCCCTGATTATTTTTTCAGAATTTCATGCGATGGAAGGACATCTGAATACTAATAGATAAACTAATAAAAACTGTCAAATGACAAACATACACAACACGTGTGCCGGTTACCTAAACAAAACGAAAATAATTGAGGAAAATTGAATATTTTGCCAAAATGAAAGAATATCCAACATTAACCAATAGCAGAGACTACTTCAAGAAAACTAGGCCATCTAATAATGAGGTTTGTATCTAATATTCATTGATTTTTTGTATTGTTTTACTCAAGTTCTATTCGTCTCTAAAAGATCCTACAAAATCTTGGCGCTCCACACATTGAATCCTTTAATTATATGCTCACCGAAGGTTTGACGGATTGTGCTCGAAATATTCTGCCAATAAATTTTGAATTGCCCAACAAAGATCGATTGAAATTGTACATCGAAAATATTTCGATATCACCGGCAAAAGTGCCCCAAACAGCGATTTCGTCAAAAAACAAACAAATCTATCCAAGTGAATGTCGACAACGGGCCGCCACATACAAGGGAATGTGTGACATTCAAATAGGATGGACCGTTAATGGTCAGAAAATGCCATCAATTGATAAGGAAATGGGAGAGATTCCGATTATGCTGAAGGTTAATAATTTTGTTGGCGCTTCACTAAATTTTTTTTAATGTTAAATTTTATCCTTGTGCCTAGTCAAATATCTGCAATCTAAATGGACTGACACCGGCTCAGATGGTAAAGTGTGGTGAACACGAACAAGATTGGGGTGGCTTTTTTGTGATCAAAGGGCATGAAAAAATTATTCGAATGCTGTTGATGACCCGCAAGAATTATCCACTGTCGGTAAAACGAAGTACATGGAAAAATCGTGGCCAGCATTTTAGTGACATCGGCATTTTGATACGTAGCGTCAAAACAGATCAAACAGCAATTGTATGAATTTTACTATTATTTGTCTAATCTGAACGTTTAATTCTTCATCTCCACTCAACAGAATAATGTTCTGCACTTCGTTAACAATGGAACGTGCAAACTTATGTTATCCCATCGCCGAATCATGTCCTATATTCCGCCGGTATTGCTTCTCAAGGCACTTACCAATCATACAGACGAATACATTTACCAGAAACTACTGCAAGGCTTTGCCCACGATCAATACTATGTGAACTGCGTTCAGCAAATGCTTCGACAATGTCACGACGAAGATATCCATACACATCAGGAAGCGTGTGAATATCTTGGACAGATATTTCAATCGAGATTTTATGATCTGCATTCGTGGATCACTTCCACTGAGATCACCGAACATTTATTGAACGAATGTCTGCTGATACATCTGAATGACTATGAAGATAAATTCAATTTAATCATTTTTATGATACAGAAATTGTATCAGTGCGTCCAGGACAAGAGCAAGGTATTGATTGGAAAAAATTTCGAACAAAATTAACGGAACTAATTTATTTACTTGATAGATTGAAGGTGCTGATGGTGTTATGATGCAGGAATTGTTGCTCGGCGGTCATCTCTATCAGAAAGTCTTAAAAGATCGCATAGAGAATTGGTTGCAGTATCTGAAAATGAGTATATTGAAAAGTGCCAATGATGAGTATACAATCAATAAAGTGAATATTATGACGGCCATTAAATATGTCTCAAATCTAGACAAAAGTATAGAGAATTTTCTAGCCACTGGCAATGTTAATGCCAAATCTAATATGGGATTGATGCAAACATCTGGATTGGTTATTATGGCCGAAAATATTAATCGAATGCGTTATATGTCACATTTTCGGTATTTTCTGTTTATTGCTGCTAGTTTGGCTAGGATTATGCTAAATAAATCGAATGTTCTAGGGCCGTTCATAGAGGATCATTTTTCGTTGAGATGCGTACCACTGAAGCACGTCAACTTCTGCCAGACGCATGGGGTTTTATTTGTCCAGTTCATACACCCGATGGAACACCATGTGGCCTACTAAATCATCTAACTGTTCACTGTCAAGTGTCCAATAGTCCAGATAGGCAACTTCTTGATAATATACCGAAAATATTGACATCACTGGGAATGGTGCCGATCAATTCACCCATCGGCAATGACCAAACCGATTTTTGTGTTGTTATGCTGGAGGGAAAGATAATTGGCCATTTGAGATATTCAAAAACGAAAGAGGTCGAGCATCAATTAAGATTGTTAAAAACGGTGGGAAAAGAAGTTCCACAAATGATGGAAGTTGTGTTGGTTCCGAATAAAAAGGTAATTTCCACATTTCCACGTTTGAAATCATTTTGTGTAATATTCTGGCTTTTTTTTTAGTGTGGTCAATTCCCAGGCCTTTATCTATTTGTTGGTTCGGCCAGAATGATGCGTCCTGTACATAATTTTAGTGCTAATGCCATCGAATATATTGGAACCTTTGAACAGGTAATTCATTCTTTTATCTATCTATCTATCAGCAATCCTATCATCCAGGTCTTTTTAACAGATCTACATGGACATATGCATAACCGAAGAAGAATCCTATCCGAACCGTACAACTCACATGGAACTATCGAAAACCGCCTTTATGAGTAATCTTGCCAATTTAATTCCGATGCCCGATTGTAATCAATCACCCAGAAATATGTACCAATGTCAGATGGGCAAACAGACAATGGGAACACCGTGTCTAAATTGGCAATTACAAGCGGAAACAAAATTGTATCGTCTCCAAACACCGGCCACCCCATTATTTCGGCCCGTTCATCATGATCTCATTGAATTGGATGATTTTGCGATGGGCTCCAATACTATTGTCGCTGTTATTTCGTATACCGGCTATGATATGGAAGATGCAATGATCATCAATAAATCAGCGTACGAACGTGGATTTGCCCATGGCAGTATTTACAAATCGGAATTCATTGAATTAAAGGGTGACAGTTACTTTGTACGAAATCCACTGGATAAGAGTTTGGAGCAGTTTATCGATAATGATGGAATGCCATTTGTTGGTAGACGATTGACGTTCAACTCTGCGTTTTATTGGTAAACATTTTTTTTTTTCATTTTTTCTAATCGGTACGTCGCAATTTGTTTTGTTGCAGTTATTATGACACAAATGAAGCAATTTATCGAGTGGTCAGGTTTACTGGAAAGGAGGAATGCTATGTGGATAGCGTAAAGTTTTGTGGTAACTTCAATTTGAATTCAGTCAAAGTGGCTTGTGTTACGATTCGAATACCGGTAAGTTAAAGTTGAGTACATATGACTAGTTCGATCAAAAGTAATTTTCAATATCCACTTCCGGTTACATGTTTTTTTTTTTAAATTTAATTCCAATCACAAAATATCCCATTAAAATTCCCATTGTTACAAAAATATTATGAATATCCCAGCATCCATTTTTTTTTATTGACGAAATTAAATAAAAAAGACTTCTAAGTAAGGCTTCCACACTGAACTACCCTTTCCTAACGTTCGCCGCCTTTCCCTAGGCTTCCCCCATCCTCTTCCATCCATCCCCTACCTTCCCCCTACCTTCCCCCACCCTTCCACCACCCCTTCCCCACTCTCAAGTTTTGAAAAAAAAATATGAAACCTAGACTTTATATTTTTTATACAGTGTGGAAGCAAAATGTGTGCCAAATAAAATCCCATTCGACACCAAATTTCCCTAATATAATTTCTCGAAGGAAATAATTTCAAAACTCGAAAATTACTTCCTAATGCTAAATAGAAAAATTCATTTATACAGAGAAACCCATCGGTTGGCGATAAATTTGCATCACGTGCCGGTCAAAAAGGTATTTGTTCCCAAAAATGGCCCGCCGAAGATTTACCATTCACCGAATCCGGACTTATTCCCGACATTATATTCAATCCGCATGGTTTCCCATCTCGTATGACAATCGCTATGATGATCGAAATAATGGCCGGTAAATCAGCGTCACTCCATGGACTCGTTCATGATGCGACGCCATTTCGTTTTAACGAAGAACATACGGCCATCGATTATTTCGGAAAATTACTTAAAGATGGCGGTTACAATTACTATGGAACAGAACGAATGTACAGTGGCGTCGATGGTCGTGAAATGACAGCCGATATTTTCATTGGTGTTGTTCATTATCAACGATTGCGACATATGGTTTCGGATAAATGGCAAGTACGTTCAACGGGTCCGATTGATGCGTTAACGCATCAACCGATTAAAGGACGAAAACGTGGCGGTGGTGTTCGATTTGGTGAAATGGAACGTGATGCTTTGATTGCGCATGGTGCATCGTTTTTGCTGCAAGATCGATTGCTGCATTGTTCGGATAAAATTTCGGTAAATTTTTTCGATGCCACATAATTTCGATAGAATTTCCATAAAAATTTCGTCCTTTTTTTTTTAATTTCAGATGACAATATGCAAAAAGTGTGGAACTTTCCTGGGACCGATGATGGAAATTATTAAGTTAACGGCTGAAGCGAGGTTTTCTAAAACAAAGGCGACATGTCGTCTGTGTTTGCAGGATTCTGAACTCGAAAATATTGAAATTCCCTATATTTTTAGGTATTTAGTGGCACAACTTAGTTCTGTTAATATTAATGTTAAATTGGACAATACGAAAATATAGAAAATTGTTTGGAAATCAGTTTTTTTTTCTGATCCATTGAAAATAAATCGAGGGAAGAGAGGGAAAACATATTTGAGAACGTCCTCATATTTATAGAAAATGAAGGTTGTCCAAAAATTTGGTACATACAGACAGTATGACTATACCCTAGAGCAGGGATTACAAAGAAGGTGGGACCCAATAAATCCAATCGTGTTGATTTAGTGTGGATCGATAAAAATCATATATACAAAATGCAAGCGCATCTCGAAAAAACAATTACCCTATTTCGGTTGACTGCCGGCTGTCCCTTTTTGTCTAATTAAAAGAAACAACAAAATAAGAGAGTGAAACAAAAGAATGCGCACTATGTCGCATATCTTCTGACTAATAAGCGAAACACGCATAGCATTAGGCTACTGATGTGTTTCAGTGTTTTTTGATTATTCCAATTTCTTGGAAAATTTGCGTACGATAGACGCGTGAATGTGTGCAATGCACCTAAGAAGCGCAACCGGTGTTAATCCCTCCTCTAGAGTCTAAAAGTACTTAATAACCTCTCCAGCTTCAGCCGGTTAGTCAAAAACTTGATCACCAATGGACAGACGTGGATATTTCGACTTAAAATTTCAATACTCCACTTAGTTTTCTTGCATATGGAATGAGTTTAGTGTTTAATCTCACTTAATAATTGTGAAATGAAGGAGGCCCGTACCAAAAATTACGTGTCGAAAGCAAAAACATCGCTTTCGAAACTAGAATCGCTAGAAAACTAAATATTGATATTAAATATTCTTAAATTAAATGTTTAACTTACATTTTATTCGATTGCACACACCCCTTCCTTCCAACACCCTCCCACCCCAAATAAAACCACTTCCGACGGTTCTATCGACACAAACGTTACGATTGACGTTCCGTTTTACATTCGAAATTTTCGATACGTAATTCCATAGTCGGCCATATTTCGTCATGTTGTGCGCATGCTTTTTTGTCGCCATAACTAAAAACAATTCATATGAAACTATTGTGTTTATGGGGGTTAGTGTACAGTACAGTGGTTCACTTGATGTCTGGAATGTTTTTTTTTTCAATTTCGGAATTCTAATAAAAGGCACATTTTTTGTCGTTTTGTTCTTCGGTTGATTTTCGGTTGTCTTCATCTGTTTCAACAGCCCCAAAAGCTATTTTTTTCATATAAACGAGTTTCTCGCCTTCATTTTTTACATGTTAGAGAAAATTGTTATAAAAGAAAGTTGTAGATCTGGAAAAATTACATTAAAAAATCGTAGAACAAACATTTTTTGCAATAAAAAAAAAGACAAAACATGTGCCATCTTACAATTTTAGGATCTTAGAAAAAGTGAATTATCTTCGTAACGGTCCACCCTATTAGGGACTAGGAGTGTGAAACATGATGCGTTTTTCTCTGGCATATTGATGTGAATCTGAGGCCGGGTGGTTGGATTACAATTAAAAACAGTCTAAAACAGTTGCAATTATCTCACGAATGACAATGTCTAAAAAAAAGTGGTGGTGAAATGGCGAGCATTTGTAAGGTTTCCAGAAAAGGAAACACATCAAGTGCTGCAGTTGTTCCACATAAAACGAAATTTCCATGTCAATCGAGATAAAATATTTAAACAGAGTTACAGTAAACGTGGAATAGCTATAGACCCAAAAAAAGTGGTCTCTGATGGGTGCAATAAGCATTACCACCCTAACCTAACCTAAAATAAAGGTGAGAAACTATTTTATATGAAAAAAATAAAAAAATTCCATAAAACTTAGGGGCTCTTGAGACGATCGAAAATCAAAAAAATAGCAGGAACAAATGTTTTTTTGCCATAAAAAAAATAAGACAAAAATTGTGCCTCCTTTCAATTTGATAAAATTAAAAATTTCAAAAATGAACCACTCTAGTGTACAGTGTGTCCAACAATTAATTTACACATTTGTAAAATGGAACAGAGATCTGTCTGTAATTGAAATATTGCCAAAATGAATTTGAAATTCAAATCATTTGTACTTCCGGTTATGTGTTGTGCCGAATTTGTTAATAAATAATGTAAATTGTGTTTTGTTGTTGTTGTTGTTGTTGTTGTTGTGAAATAGAAGTGAATAATAATAATCGTTTGATGACGCTACGTAATTACAAAAAAATCAAATAAAATGTTCATATTTGCGTCTTAGTTTATATCTTAGCACTTTTATGTATATTTTATAGATAATTTCAATCCATCTTTAATATGTTCATCAATACAATTACAATTTTTTTTTTTTATTATTTATATTTTATGAGATTAACTGTCTCGTTGATTTCTGAAGATAAATTTTTTTTTATTATACAATTTTATGATAGCATCATTTTCGCTAGTTTTTCAATGTTTTGTAATGTTGTGGTTTATTTTTCCCAGTGTATATTGTTGTTGCCTTAATTAATAAATATATTTTCATATATATAATATAAACAAAATATTAAAATTTTAATAATTTGCTGATTTTTTTTTGTTTTTTTTGTTTTTTTTGTTTTTTTTTTTGAGTCCACCTGAAGAAATAACATTTTTTTCTCTAGATAATAGTAATTTGATAATAAAAAAAATAATTTTACAGTGTAATAATAATACATAATAATAATAATAATAATAATAATAATAATAACGAGATATACATATAATATATTAGACTATATTTTAATATACTTTATTTTTTTTTTTTTTATTCTTTTTTTTTTCATTTTATTTATTATAAAGACTTTGCCTAGATAAAGTATCCTAGTTGTGAAGAGGTTTCGGGTGTGTATTCGTGTGTGTTTCTATTAGAACTTGTCATGCATACTGGATTTGTAACAGTGTAGATACTAAATTAAAAATATTTAAGTAAGGCAGTAGTGTAAGAATAACAAAAAAAACAAAGAATTTTTTTTTTTTTTTTTTTAACCAAATCCAAACTCGGAATGTTTTTCTAATAAGACAAAAAAAAAAAAAAAAAAAATTAAACAAAAAAAAAAAAAAAAAAAAAGAAAACAAAAAGTCCTCAAAAAAAAATCTTTTTTACCCCCTTTTTTTTTTTTTTTTTTTTTTTTTT
>JANSTT010016806.1:0-65452 GCA_026745375.1 Platyura marginata | reverse complement strand
CGTACAAAGTTGTAAATAATAAACAAGTACGCATACGGGTATATTATAATCGGCGTAGCCAATTTTTCCTTCTTTACAGACACTTTTGAAATTTATCCCACGGTCTCTTTTTCTTTCTCTCTCTCTCTCTCTACATTGGGATGCCAGCAATGTTGCTCTACAAAAGAAAAATTAAATCCAATGATTTTGTTACATTCTGTTTTATTTGAAGACTTTTGTGTTTATTGATTTATGATTTAAGTTATTTATTGTAATTATTATGAGCCAGTTATACTCTGTTATTTTATAACATTGATAAACAAATATATTCTACTACGGGAATTTTAATATAATAATTTTTGTCATTTCCAATATATTTATAAAACAAAACAAAAAAATAAAAAACAAAAACAAAATTATTAAAAAATTGTTACTTTTTTTTTGTTTTTTTCTTTTTGGATAAAATATAAGTAAAAATTAAGAATAATAAATATAAAATTTTCACTGAGAAAATATGGCAATTTGTGTCACAATATTTAATTTTATATAATTTGGCTAAGTCTTTGTTTACATTTAACGTGTGTTTGTGTGTGTTTGTCTTAATTTTGCTAATTTTATAGATTTTTTTCCGTCTTTTTCTTCTTTTTTTTTTCTTCTATGAACTGATTTTGTTTTGCCACAAAAAACTACACGAGAATACACATTTTAAAAGTAAAAAAGTTAAAATGCGTCCTCAGATAATACATACCTAGGTATTCAATATAAATAAATTAACATTTTGAATAAATTCTCTAAATATCGTAATTGTTACATATTTTAATTTGTTTGTTTTCCTGTTGTAATGATGTCATGGAAGTCGTTGATATTACATATATATATAATAGTTGTATTTTTTTTTTAATTATTAATTAATGTATACATTTAAAAACAGTAAATTCATTCAATAAGTTTCTCCTAAAAATTTCTATTAAAAATTCTCAGAGCTCTCTCTCTCTGCTTCTCTGCATCGCTTAATACCTAACTTAATTAAAAATATTTATAAAACATTATCAAAAATCACTTTTGTTTTTTTTTTCTTCTTTTTTTTTTATCTAAAACAAATCATAAATATCATCAAGTATTATTTGTGTAGTAGTATGTTTAAATTAAGTAATCGACTGTTGTAGTTGTAATTAATTATTGTGTAGATCTATAATTGGAGGGGGTTAAAAAAAAACGTTCATTGTATCATTCTTGTCAAGGGCGCAAACGTGTGCGCAACGTGACCAATACTAAATAGATTAGGTTGATCATATATTTGTAGGACTTCGAGGTATGGATGATGTTCTCATACGAAAGTTTGGTCTGTAAGGTAAATAAATATCTATAGAATTGTAATTGGAATTTCGTTGATTAAAAAAAAAAAAAAAAATATTTTCACACTGTTCCCAATGTTCAGAGTTTTTCCATTTACTCTTTTTTCTTTAGATTCTAAAAAATTAGCCTCTAATTTTGGGACATAGCGAACACTCTACCAATTAGTTTATAGATGCCCTTTCCCATTCTACCAACCAAAAATAAATCAGATACAGACAAATCAAAGGTATATTTGATACTTTGGGGGCTTTCAACAATACCATATAATTTTAGTTGTTCAACAACATATCGTTCATCGAATAGATGATGATAAAATGTTATAATTATATCGAAATTGATATATGAGTTCGATGCAGCCATGGAGACGTTTTACGTTTTATCCAAACATTCAATGGCAAATGGCACAATTATATTATCACGTGATCAAAGGGTCGATATAAATTGATGTTGGAATTTTGGATTCATACAGAAAAACCTATAACCAGTAAATGTACCTATAATACAAGTTTTAAACACCACGCGAAGACACTATCGATTGGAATTATTTTCGTAAATAAACAAAAAAAATTCATTTATCATTCACCCATTCACGTTTATTCTTGGATAGAACGTCACTTGGTGACTTGGTCAGTGATCGTTCCTTTATACCCGTATGATGTTAATCAAAGCGTACGGAGTTTTAACGCTCCGTAATACTTATCGTAGAAAAACATCATTTTCTTTCTCGTAAAATTCTAAATCGGACAAAATATAGGGGAGGCTGTAGTACAGTGTGCATCTAATTTTAATATAAACCATTCATTCACTCGAAAGCTAGTCCGAATGTAAAATGATGACAACAATTAAACAATTATAGAGAATACAAAAATGAAGATTTCATTCATAGACCAAAAAGTTGTATGACATGGCGCTCCAATCAATTTTATGTAATTTCTAGAGATTTCAATCATTTATTCGAGAATAATATTTGGGTTACGGAAAAAATGACATAACATAAATGATAGAGAATAAAAAAATGAAGATTTTATTGATAAACCAAAAAGTTCCACGACCAGCCGTTATGGCGCTATAATCAATTTTATGTTATTTCTAGGATACGATGTCAATTATTCCTTCTTTACTGGTTATAATGGTTTTTTGTACCAAATTTATGAAAAACGTTATTTGAACAAATGCCGGCGTTATTCAAAGTATCGATTAAATCTAGAAAAAATTCTTAAAAAGCTAACATTTTCTTCTATCATTTAAGAGTAAATCGAAAATTAACACCATCAGAGCAAAATTTTTGTCATAGCATATTTCCACTTTATTAAAAATTCTCGTCATTTGCAGACAGATGATAACAGAAATTAAGACAATCAATTGTCTTGACAGTACTTGTCCTGATAGTGTTCAATAGTGACGATTGATGACAATCAGTGTGAATATATTTTGTTTCTTTTCTTTTTTTTCTTACATACATCCTACAGAGATTGTGGAATTTATTACACAAAACACACTTACCTAGTGACATTTCCAAAATCAGTTGTTCCACGGTGGTCCCTTCTAAAAGTAACCCCAGTGGCATTACTACATGTTGATGATGAATCAAGCAACGATATACTTCGATGATCGTACGGTCTCGTTTTTTTACCTAACGTTGCATAACTGTCTAGGCTAGATGATGTTGGTGTTATTGCTGTTCCATTTGTTGCATACGACGTTCTTCGTCTCGGGTTATATGTACCATAAAGTGGTGTCGTTGTATCGTATATTGAACTTTTTGAGGTAGGCTTTAGATTATAAGTGTCTGTTCTGTAATTGTAATCGCTGGATGTCAACAATCCCTTAGAACTAGATGAAGAACATGATGGCGGCAAATTGTAATTAGTTTTAGTACGTAAATATTCACTGGGTCTGTAGCTCTTTAGGTCGTTATCATAGCTTGATTTGGTTGTTTGGGATGATGAAGATTTTGATGGTTCTATGGTTGGATGATTGCTTAATGAATGCGCACGATAATGTTCATTTTTTGGATAATCCATTATCGATGGACTATTCAAACGTTCTGGTGGTCTTGCCTTCAGTTTGGCTGCCGCTTCTCGATAGTATTCACGTGCTGCGGGCGCAACCACATTGTACTGACGTTTTGGTTTATTTTCATTGAATCTACAATAAAAGCTTCTTCGTTTGATTCGATCGATTACACTTTCCGAGCAATTGGTTATGCCAGTAATTGGTGACGATGCCTGTGAATTTCTTGATAATCTTGAAATGGATGGTGTTGAAATAGCACCACCAAAATTATCCTCCGAACATATCGACCAATCATCAAAATACAATTCCGGTTCATCAGTTGGCGACAGAAATGTACTAGTGGATGCACAATCATCATGTAAACTTCTTGAATCCGATGAATAATTTGTGATGCTATCATAGGATGGAGTTAGCAAATCATTAGCATTATTATGATTTGATATGGATTGCATGTAGTTATTGTTATTGTTATTATTCAGATTATTGCTATTATTGCTATTGTGATAATTTGAATTGGATGATGTATGTTTTGATTCTGATCCATGACCTTGATCCAGTTTAGAAAAATCTAAAACCAATCCTTTTCTATTGTTTTTTATTCGTTCCTTATCGTTTAGGGTATTTTCCGTTTCGTTGGTGGAATGCCTTTTCGTTACATTATTCACTTCGGCTTCATCATTGCAGTTTGGACAATTATTAAATTTTATTGCCATTTTTTGAAAATTCCCATTTATTTTGTCGGCATCGATTTGTTTCTGCAATTGATCTGTTAATGTCACAATGCTGTCACTTTTGGCACCCATATACGGTCGAGCTTTTTTCAATTTACTAACAAAACCACTTGATTTCGGACGCTCCTTTCCGCCAGCACCGTTATTACCCAACGAATCAATATTATTGCTTGATTTGGCATTTTCAACGCGACATTCATTTTGATCGCGTTCAATTTTCTTAAATAGTCCCAACACTTTGTTTACCGTACATTTATTAAATGCTCCGCTCATATCTTCAACGCTTACGGCACGTTTGATCAAACCGGATTCGGTTAGAACTGGTCCACGTGGCAGTGAACGTTCCCGTAAATTTCTTATCATCATATCAATTCGTGACCGTCGTTCGGTTGACTTATCATCGGTAGATGTGGATGGTGGTGGCGCCGTTACAACGGTTTTTGATTTAATTTTCTTGAGCTGTGTTTCGGGTGGGGGCTGTGAATCACTTTCGGTTGGTTTTTTAATTGCTGGGGTCACTTTTTTATCGTCGCGACTATCATTTGTCACCTTGACATTTTTATTCGTTATTTTTTTCTCTTTGTTCTTACTGTTCTCACGTAATTTTTCAAATTTCTGTCCAATACTATATAGAAATCCTCGATTTGGTTTTTTCTCAGGCGATTTTTCTTTTGGATTTGGAAGATTTTCGACAATTTTAGGAGGAGGATTATCTTTATTATCTTTATCTGTACTACTACTTTCTTTGGGCGCTGGTGGTGTAATATCAGTCTTTGATGACTTCTTAACAATTTTAAGTTTTTTTACAGTCGTTCCAGTTTCGGCCGTTGCATTGTCATTTAGTTTTGAATTAATTGGCTTTTCTTTTTCTTTATCTTTTTCCACTTTTGAAATGGATTTAGCAATTCCTGAATTCACATTCGATGTTAATGATTTGTCATTATCCACAACATTTGCAGATGTTCCATTTGAAGTTTTACTAAATTTATTTATTTCTTTTGGTGGTGTTAATTTGGAGTATGGATAGCTCTTCGGTCGTTCTGTTTTAGCACTTTCCTCATTGATTGGATCACGAGCAGTTAGATTTTCGGGAACGGCATCCATTTTTTCGGGTGACGGTCTTTTCGGTTGTATTTCAGGCGGTTCTTTGTTTGGATATGATTTTGGTCGCACTAATTTTGACATTTTTTTTGGTTTGTCATTCAACACTTTTGGCAATGCAACGGAATCAATTTCATTTGTTAGAGATGTAACCATATTGACATTATTTACAGCTGGCGCGATCTTTTTATCTTCATCTAAAGATTCGGTTTTGGTTTTTGGAAATTTGTCTTCGCTATCTTTAGATTTGGTTTTTTTAATTTTTGGTTTTTCTTTTTTTGGATTATCATCAGATTTATCTCGTTTATTTTCATTTATATCTTTGCAATCATCACTTTTTGAATGTTGTTTTATTGATAGATTTTGTAATTCGCCAAGTATTTTATTTGAAAAATTATTCACATCACATGTTTTTGAATAACCATTTTGATTTTGATTTAGATTTTGATTCAACACTTCCTTTCCATTAGCCTTATTGTTATTGCTTGCCGATAAACTAGATCTCTGATAAGAAGTATCATTATTTAAATTGCAAAATCTATCAACGCTCTTGTTTCGTACGTGACATACTATTGGCTCTATAGGCGGTCGAATATTAGGAATGCTACTTTTTCGACGTTCAATTATAGATTTAGAATCAATATTCGAGTAATACGATCGATCGCATAGTCGATCTGTGCTTCTTTCACGTGCGTCTATACTTCGTTCACGACTACGCTCTCTAATTTCTCTTAAAACTACTTGTGTTTCATGTTCTCGTTGTTTTTTATCTTTAATATAGGAACTATCTTCTCGTGGTGTATCAAAAAAGTCGGGTCTCAAAAAACGCGAAATATTACGTTGTGATGATCGACGTCGAACCGGCGACTCGTTGTTTAGCACTGGCGGTGAAATACATCCACTAGGCGGTCGTCCATAGTAATCTTTAGATGGACTCATACATGATACTCGCAACGGAACTGTTTCATAGTATTTCAATGGAGGCACTGATTCGCTATATTCACATTTTGATTTATCAATGCCATATGAGCTACTATCCCCAGACGTTGTATTACAAGTTTTATATTTTTCACTCATTTCACTAGAGAACGACGATCGCATTGAACCATTATTATTATAATCATCGGAACTAATACATCGACTAGAGCTTCTTGATGCCTTACTTCGGCTTAAACTTCTCCGAAGTACAGACGTTCGTTCTAATTGTTCTTCTTCGGTTGAATTTAATGTTTTGACCGATCGATTTTCATTTACTGTTGAGCAACAATTTGGCAACACCTCATTTACAATCGTATTACTATATTCCCGTCCTCCGCTTAAACTACGTTTATAAACTTTGACTGGGGCTGACGGTGAATGATTTTGCATTGATAGGGTTCTGGATAATTTTCTGGCTTGGTTTGGCGGTAGCTGAGCAAGTAATTGTTCTTGAAAATGTTTCGGTAGTCCTGGTGTAATGCTCGATAAGGTTTCCAAATCTTTTTTGGTTAAACGTAAACGAGATAAATCTAAATCAGCTAAATCTAATGTTTCGTTAGTGTCGACATCGTTTGTTGATTCATTTGGGAGAGAATTTGGTGGCTGATTAGTTTTTTGTTTATTTATTGTGCCTAAAAATAGAAAATTATTTAAAGGTTTATTTAAAAAAAATAAAACCCAATTTTTCTATAATGATATTGACAAAAACTTAGTAGATCATTATTTCTATTTAGATTTGTAATGATCATCGCTAGTGTACTTAATCCTGAACGAGTGGGAGTGCTAGCTAGCAATGCCATTACCAACAAATTATTAAAATTGTATGAAATAAGAAATATAAAAAAAAAATGGCATCATTAAAAAATAAAATGAAATACAATTATTTTTAAAATATGCCAAAATCAAGAGTTTTATCACTTCCATTATTAAAAAGAAGTTTTTTTTATTGTATTTAAATTGAGATTTATACTTATTATTAATGATGTACCAGTTTTTGTTGTAAATATGTAATAAAATTCTTCTTCATACTATTACTTACCTTTTCAAAATCACTTTAAAATAAAAATAAAAAAATAATTAAAAAATTTCATATTAATAATAAGTATAAAAATAAAAAAATAAAAAAGAATTGTTTGCTTTTATAAATGTATAGTAAACATTTCAATAACAGCTTCAACAGTTTTTTTAATTTAGCAAACTCAGAAGAGAGAGAAATTAAACTCAACTTAAACACAAAAAAAAAAACTAAACATATAAAACAACATAAAAACTAAGTAATTATAAAAATTAATAACAAAACAAAAAACAAAACTCACGTGCTTTTTTGCTCGTAGTAGTAGTAGTAGTAGTAGTGGTAGTAGTAGTAGTAGTAGTTAGAAGTGCGCGGCATTAAATCATACTGTTCGTTTTGTTTGATCATTCACGATAAACTGTCTCCGATTGTTTTATGTTGTTCTTGTTGTTGGCAGATTGGGGACTGCGGGGATTTTGAGCATGCGATAAGGATACGCGGAACCCCACTGCAAGCATATAAATAAACAACAAGCAACGATCAAATTAAGTTTACAAAAAAAAAGAAAAGAAAAATATAAAAATAAAAAGAACGAAATTGTTTTTAATAAAAGTTAAACATTTTTTTTTTGTAACAAATTACGTCCAAGAAGATTTTGTAAGAAATTTTTTTTTATAGAATTTTAAAATTGGTGTATACAAATTCAAATACATACTTCAATATACATATTAAATATTAAACAAATATGATCATTTTCTTTTGTTTTAAGATTTTCATACGGAGAAATTCCCTTTTCTCTGCGGTAAATAAATAAAATCCTAATAGAACACAATAAAGAACACGATAAAGAGAAAGACCGATTTGACATTTATTGAGAAAATGAATGTTTAAATAAAACGTCGGAAATGGAATTAGATAACAGAAAAGTACGTGTGGGACAGGATTGGTACCCTTCAAGAAAGGAAAAGTCTGGCATACATAAAAATGCATGGCAAAAAACTGTCATCGAAGAAGTAAGGTCAGATGGCAAAAAGTAAAGAGAAATGAAGGCTTTTGCATCAAATAGAATATGATGACGGCGGGTTTTCCACGTACTATGCATCTCCGCAAAGTAACCATGATGACGATGAAATGTATCAGGCACGAAGCGTACTTTTTTTACTAGGGTAGCCAAACATATTCGAATTATTGTATATGCCAAACAGTTTGTTTTGTGTTTGTTGATTTCTACAAAATCAACCTGACGAAGATAAGAGATCAACACTACTTAAAAAACATAGAAATGAGACTATATGTAGCATCCAAAGCACCCAGCATCGAATATTTCTTAAATATTTCTGCATCTATTCGCTTCATTGAAAGTACATCAAAAATCTACTTTCGATGGTAAGTACTTCGATGTATGGTCATTTTTGATAAAACAGCGGATTTTGCAAAATTATTTTTATATAATAAAGAAGCCACCAACGCAGATCTGATTTGAGTATTTTTTTATCCAAAGAAAATAGTATCAAACGTTCCTTATTATGCACCATTCGATAAGTTCCTTCTATATACTATTGGGCAAATGGAAATTATATTCTTCATTTCATTTTTGCTCTCTTTATTTGACGATCCTACATTTTTGTAAGACCAAACATTATATTTATAAGACAGAGCATTCGAAATAGACAGATTCGCTTCAATATTCTAAATCAGTTTCAATATAATGATCATAAAACATTAATTTTAATTATTAATTAATTAGTTGAGCGATCACTTACAATATCTTCCTTTAATTATGAAATACGTCTAGTAATATAATAGTTTTAACATTGATCTACATACACATCGAACTAAAATATGAAAATTATAAAAACAAAAATTACTAAAATACGACTATAAATATTATAATCATCATCGTCATTGACATTAACGTTTGTTACAAGTTTGATATCAAAGTATTGTTATGCACATAAATGATAAATATAAAGCTTTTTTCTTTCAAAATTAACTCTGTTTATATTGTCATGCGTTGCTGTAAATTTTTAAAAATAAAAATATTACTAAAAAGCTGTTAAAAGTTATTTGGATTTTTGTTTTTTTTTTTTTTAGTTAATTAAAATAGAATTTATACACCGGTAAAAAATCATAGTAAATAATAATAAAAAGAAATTATGAAAAGGCAATGTAACTACAAAATAACGAACATTTAGCTATTTTTAATTTTCTTTCCGCAAAGTAAACCCTGCAAGATAAATAGATTGAAAAAAGTTAATTTAACGGTTAACTCTTTAATTGGAAATAAAATGATGACAAAATATGATAAAATTGTAATTAATGAATTTTTGTAGGTTTAAAGAAAAGATGATTAGAAATATTTTACTTATTTACAATACTTAGAAGTGGTTTTATTTTTCAACTATTCAAACCCATTAACCTTACTCTTTTTATGACTGCGCATAAACATATTCCAAGGCCAACTTCCAGTTAATTTTTTACTTTACTCTATCGTAGTTGGTCGGTTGGTTTTTTACGCGGTGATTTTTTGACAAATAAAAAAAATTCTTCATCCCGATTTGTTTATTTAACGAGCTCTCCCGGATAGATGATTTACGAGTTCTGATCTTAAAAAGTTTCATTGGAGTCCAGAGGATTTTTTTTTTAAAGTAAAATTAATTCAAAAACCACCATATGCATATTTAATTAACACTTTCGGACGACCACTCTAACCCTGCGCCTTCTCTAGACATAATTATGGCTTCGTTGATGACATCGCTCGGTTTATGTCGTATTTAGTCTCCTTTATGTTAATGTCTTGTGAAACTTCACACGACATAAACGGAGCGATATCATCAACCAAGCCGTAAATATGTCTAGTGAAGACGCAAGGTAAGGCACAGAATTAATTCTAATCAATCAACTTAATTTTACTTCTACTAGGAATATTAACAATTTCTACTATCTTTTTCTTTATGTGCAGTGAACTGTTACAAGGTTAACCCATTCTCGTCGAGCATTGCGTTAGCAAACACTGTGCTTCTTTCTTATTTTCAAAGAAAATGGGTTACAAAAAAAACGTTGATTTTTTTTCCGATTCGATTCATTTTAACGTAATGCATTATCGAAAACAACTAAATCATTCTCCAATGTGAAGGAATTTCTTCTAAGAGGAATATACGTCTGTTTGTTGTTGTTGTAAATATGCGAATTTTGAAGTTTTTTCTTCAATTATAATGTAATAGACCAATCTTATTAATTTCTGCACTTTCTTAGTTAGATTTCTAACTTACCGAAGATTATAACTAGTCGATTTTGTCCTAAAAACATTTTTTTTTGTCAATCTGATTTTAATGACCGAGACATGTAGCCCAAATTGTCATATTTTTATCTAGATTAGATTTCATTCCGATACGTTCTATCACTTGACATTGACACAAGTTCAACCCGGGGATCGAGAACCTACATCTGCCAGCATCTGAAGTGAATGTTTTACCACCGAGCCAAAGTTGTTTAAAAAAATGCTATCTCCTCGCACTTAAAAGTTATATAGTTGGTGGTCAAAATGTCAGAACTTTATCTAAATTTTAAAATACAAAAAAAAAAAAAAAAAATTGTAAAGGCAAATGGAAACAGATTTTAAAATGGATGTTTAGTCATCCCCAAAATTTAAATTGCACCCTCAAAAATTATTTTCCAAAAAAAAAAAAAAAAACGAAATCTCATAATCATAAATGTGTACTGATGTCGTTACTTACTATATTTAATAGTATCGTTGTTGATCTCTGTGCTTAGAATTTAAACAAAAAAAAAAAATGTGAAAAAATATTATAATATTAGTCGAAGCAATGGTAAATTTGTTAAAATTATTCGTTTTTCGTTAAAAAAAAATCGTTGCTCTACTGCTGCACAGAGTAATTTTTTGTTTACACTATTTAGACAACACATATGACCATAACATCACTTGGATATCAAAACTGTATTGTGTGTACATAGAGCTAATTTCAAAAATAATGTAACCATTCAAAAATCAAAACAATTCAAAATGAACACTAAACAAAATCTGGATTGATCGAAATAAACAAACTGATGATGTTGAACAAAAAAATAAAAAAATAAAGATAAAACAATCCAAACATCTATTTAATGTCAATTTTCTATTTATTAAATAGTACAATCTAGCATTGATAAATGTTTTTTTTTTCTCTCTAAAAAAAAATTAGAATTTTTTATATTCACCTCTTGGTAATGTTGCTCCCGAACGAGAAAACATCGAATCAATGTCTGAACTCAAATCACGTGATATACTATGACGCCACGCACCAGTTCCATTGTTTAAGCGACTAAAAATAGAGACACGATTAATATTGAATTGATCATAATATGAAAATTTGGAAATTTTCGATTATATTTTTTTTGGTTTATTTTTGTTTGTACACACACACACTGTACACATGCGAATAATGGCATTCCAATACCACAGTTAACGAGAAGGCTGTGTTCGGTGTGTCACACGAAACTCTGTCCACTTTTCGACTATTATGTAGGTAGAAAAATAGATGTAAATTCTATGCAACTTGTTTCTGTTGCCATATTTACAGCGTAACTATTAAAACTGTCAAATAAGGATCTTATGGACCACAAATTCAGTGTTTTTTTTTTTAATTTGATTAAATAGATTTTCGATATTAGATCGAGAAATCATCGATGAAAGTTCGTCAATTAGGTTAGATTTTCTTACTCATCCAACCATTTGTAAGGACACCATAGCCTATGTTAACTGTGGCACTGATTGCGTTATTAGTACTTAGTTATTAATATTAAAGAATAATATATTAGAATCCTATTTAAAGCCATCCTATTCTTGAAATTCTCATGACATTAATCAAATACTCGTAAGTATACTGTGAATGTGAAACGTGTGATGACAAATGTCAAGCGACGATGTCATATATTTTTACTTATTCATAGTAACCTCGCGAAAGAGAATTTCTACACCAGAGGATACATAGTTTTAAATGTGAAGGTGGAAAGAAGAAATTCTCTGTCCTGTGTTCAAGAAGGGTTCAAAAATGGATTGTAAAAACTATAAGGGTATCACGCTGTTTATTAAGTGTTCACAAACGTAATCCACAACATAATCAAAGTGTTATGCAGAGGAAATACCGGGAGAGTATGGCTATAATTGCAATGAAGGACTTGACAGTGATATTCCAACATTGGAAAACACCTATATGGGCCCTAATTTTAAAAATTCCTGTGCACAACAAAAACGGCGATTACTTATTGCAGGCGAAAATACAGCGTGATATGCTAAGGCGCAGAAGCTGAGATGGGTAAGACACGTTGTCAGGATAAACGATGCATGAGCACAGGCAATCATCATAAATGTAACGCGCCAGAATACAAGAGACAAGAATGAGATAGAAGAATACGGCTGAAAGAGACTGCCATGCAATATAAGTAAACAATTGGAAAAGATACACAAACGAAAACCAGGTATGAGACCAAAGCTCATCTTGAGCTGTAATGCCAAATGTTAAGGTAAGATAAGTAGCCTCGCGGAAATTTTTGAAATACTTATAACTCCATTTACCGTGGACGCAGACATTAATAATATGACAAACGTGAAAAAAAAAATGATTTGGCAAACATATGGACAAGTTCTGTGTGATCTTCATTTTTGGTATCGCCGATTTTTGTATCTACCCACAAATCTACACATAGAAATGAACCAAAAACAAAAAAATTTCAATAAGCCAAAGAGAATTGTGTAACTTACGTTTCTATCATTTCAACAGATTCAGTCCTATATGAATAACTAAAATACTTTCTAAAACAATATTAGATTAGTGTTAGTAAATGGATTAACGCCATAAAGCTACAAAAATATTATTAAAATTTCGTAAATATTACCTGGAAAATGGATCATGATTCCAAAATGGGCTATGTGATGGTCGCATATTACTCATAAATCGGGACGATGGAAATCCCGACACTGAAGTGTTATTTACATTTAAACGATTTGTTAGAGCGCGCACCTAAAAAGAAAATTATTTGTACAAATCTTTGAAATTTGTGCTATCCAATTGAATTAAATACTCTTGACAATAATGTAGAGAATAGATTTTCGGCTGTTAATATTTCAAAACCATCTTCGTCATCATCTTCGCCAGAGCTGCCAGAATCATTGGGGTCTTGAGAAATTTTTTTCAACGGACGAGTCGTTCTAAGTCTATGCATCGCAAAACGTGGTTCATCATTATCACTTTCTCGTCCAATCGATGTGTGACGATGCATTTTATGAAATGATGTTTCATCTTCTGAATCTCGTTCATTTAAAAGTGATCTGTTTTGAATTCAATAATCTTATTAAGTATTTTTAATAATAATTCGATATTATGAAGATGTATACCCCATTCTTCTAGGTCTTCCAATTCGACTAAATGTTGAGCTAGGCGTATAACTGGATTCTGATGGTTCCAAACTGCCAGCTCTTGGTGTGACAAAACCTCCACCTTCGACCGCTATTGGAATAATGAATTCCCTTGGGCTCTTCTTTATTGGCTGAGTACCACTAGATTGAGACTGAGATTGAGCAATTGTAGAATCTGCATCCGACTCAATAGTTGATTGCCTAGACAAGGTATCAGATTCATTATTGTCGATCATTTTTTTTTTAAATAAAATAAAATATGAACCTTGAATTGTTCCGCGAATAACTGGGCCTTTGGATTGGAATAACAAATTCCTTAGGTTGTGGATCAAGACTAGCTGATCGTTGCTGCATTGATAGTGGACTATATGGTGTTGTGTGTTCATGTATGGGAGCACTACGTAGATCAGGAACTTGATGTTGCATTTCAGTTTGGAAACGCATTGAAGGTTCCACCTGCAATATTACATCGTAATAAGAATTTTCGATTTATAGAATCCAATAATCTAAAGACCTTTTGCTGTACATCTAACTGTACTTCTGATTTAGTTGATTTTCTTCGAGGCAAAGTTGCCGACTTTAGCGTAATTTCAGCTCGTGAAGTTTTAGTTGTTGAACTTTCTGGGGTTTCTTTTACATTAGCTGCTGCAATGGCTAACACATTTAGAATTATTTTCAATTAAATCACAACATTTATCTAGAATTAACATACGAGTTGAAGTGATGTTTCCTTGTAGTTCTCGTTCAACTATCTTTTGTTCCGGTGCTGATCCCGAAAATGTAGCTGTTCGTAGATTTGATGGATCTGATCCAACTTGCATGCGGATTGATTTGCGATCATTAATTGGTCCTGCAGTTGGAGATGGTACCACACTACCTGATGAAGAGCGTCCATTTAGACCAAATGGAACGGGTGGTTTCCGTACTCCTATTAACATAATAAATATTGAATAAAAAAATACAATGAAAACTTAAAACGTAAATTAATTCTGATAAAGACTTAACAATACTTACCCATTGTTAAGCGTCCCACTGGAATAGCATTTCCAATTATTTCTCTTGCATTCTTCAGTTTTTTCAGTCTGTCACTGTTATCATCGGAAACAGCAACATTTTCAGTTTTTGCACACAATTGATCTAATTCTTTATTCGATTCAGTCTTAGCTTGATTTAGAAGGGCTATTGAATTTTCCATTGATCGCCTTGCTTCTTCTAATGAAAAACTGGTCACTGAACTCTTCGATTCACTTTGATTAAGCCCATCAGCAGTTTTATCTAATTCTTCATTAATTGTCTTTTCTTCCGTTGCACTAATAACACTAGCACTATCTTCAATACTACTTTTACGACTTTCCGTTTGCGGTTCATTTGAGCTATCGCTACTACCACGCTTTTCAAAGATTTTTTTTTCTGGTGTCATTATACCACTGGTTAGCGATGCTTTGCGTTCAAATTCTTTCTTAAAGCTGCCCACACTTACACCGGGAATAATGATCTTTTTGAGTTTTTCATTATTTGGTGAGTTCATGTTTTGAAACTTTTCAGCTGCTTCGAATATTCTAGATTTTCGACGTTCGGCTGATTTATTTTCTTCGGGTATACTATTCTTTCTTTCTGGAGTTGCATAAGTGGTAGGAGGTGTAGATGGTGTTGTAGGCGACGGTGGAGTTGCTGGAGATGATGCAGTTGATGCAGCTGATTTTGTTTCAGTTTCTGGAAGAATGTCAGCAGACTTTTGAGGTACTTCTGCTGTTGGTTTAGTTTTGCTGATAATTTTCTTAACAGTTTTGATAGGACTTTTTTTAGTCTTTTCCTCTGTAATTGTTTCGTGTGCAGGATCAGTTTTGATTATTTTCTTCTTTACTACCTTTTTCTTTTCAGGACTAACTTCTTTGGGAGTTTCAGCTATCATCTCATTGCAGGCTTCTTCTATAGCATTTAAGTCTTTAATGGGTTCTGGTAATTGTGAGGGTTTAATGTCAGATTGATTTTCTTCCACCACCTCTGGAAGTGAATCAATGTTCATTTTCTCATTGGTAAAATTCATAGATGCATCAGTACTTAAAGCATCTGTTACTTTTTCTTTCTTCTTTGCAATGCCGATAGCGTTTTCAGTTGAAATTGTTGTTTCTAATTTACGTTTTGGTTGAGCAGGACTTTCGGATGGAGTAATTGTACGTGTAGGAGATGGAGCTAATGCCGCCTCACCACCAGCCGCTACCATATCAAGAATACGCCTTTCTGCCTCAGTATTTCCCATATCTCTAATCGATCCCACTGAGTGGCTTCTTGCCACTCGATCAGCTTGTTTATTATCTTCTGCAGGTCCAGGTACAACAAGTTGATCTGATGTAACAGCAGAAGGTGCTAAAGAGAGTAAAACATCTAAACGTACTGGCGTTTGATTGGCAAGTTCTTCGGCCAAATCTAAGCATGACTCTTTGTATCCGGAATTCACCCACCAGTGATTACAAATTTGTTCAATGGTAGCTCGTCCCTGTGGGCAAACAGTTAACATTTCTTTGATTAACGGGGATGCCGGTGACGGTTTCCTTGGCTCATAATAATCGCCAGTACTTATTTGCCTAACGAGTCTCTTAAAGTTAGAACCATCAAATGGCATAGCACCATAGACTAGAGTATATAATAAAACACCCAGTGACCAACAATCTACTTCTGGACCTTGGTAAGGAGTTCCTTTAACAATTTCTGGTGAAGCATATAACGGTGAGCCACAGAATGTTCCCAGCAATCTTTGCTCATCGAATACGTTTGATAAGCCAAAATCCGCAATCTACAAACAACAAAAACCTGTCTATCGACATTTTCTACTAACATAAAATGATGTTTGTTCTAACCTTTGCGTTACCATTCTCATCGATTAAAATATTTTCTAATTTAAGATCACGATGGCATATTTTATGCTTGTGACAATAATACACAGCTGTTGATATTTGTCTGAACACACGTCTTGCTTCCTCTTCTGATAACACTTTGCGTTCTGACAAATAGTCATACAATTCACCGCCAGCTGCAAACTCCATTACCAAAACCATTTTTTCTCTATTCTCAAACACTGTACGAAAAACAAAATATTTCTCAAATTTATCATCAATTGAAATAAAGATTAAAAGTTTTACCTTCATATATATGAATAATATTAGGATGCTGAACCGAACTCATAATCTGAACTTCACGTCGGATTCGAATAAGATCAGCATCCGTTTCTATTTTACATTTTTTAATAGTTTTTATTGCTACCTCTTGACCAGTTTCTTTGTTAATACCAAGTTGCACTTTACCATATGTTCCTTGGCCTAATTTTTTAATTATATCGAATCTAGTGAAAAGTAAAAATTAGCAAATAAGAAAAATACATCTACCTCTCTATGGTTTGAACTGATTTAAATTTTAAATAATCAATTAACACGTTGGTTCCCATGTGACCCACCAGTTGGTCACAAGTTATATTATTATGATGCCACGTGCACCACCGGTGAATCACATGCATACTAAATTCTTATAATTATATTTTTTTGTTTCTTCAGTGGCACCTCAGAAAAGGTCTAATCTTTACTTTATTTTTATATGGTGGCAGCCAACGTGTTAAGTCAATTTTTAAATTATATAATGAATTACCTTTGTCTGAGCTTTTTCTTATGATTGTTCATTTTAACGGTTCCTGTATTACTTATTCCACTCATTATATTATCTATAGTAGCTTGAGGTGCCCCCATTTGTTGAGAGGGCACCATATCCTCACTTTCACCCACTACCATAATGGTTTATCTAAAAATAAAAAAGAATAAAACCTCATAAAGATGAATATTGAATTAAATAAGATAAATATAACGATAATTGGGGAGTGTAAAAGATATGTATAGTGGTTCAAATAGAAAAAGGGTAGAATTTAATTTTTTTTTATATAGAAAATGGTTCGAGACCGGCAAATTTACAGTATGTATGTTAACCCTAATCCAACCAAGCTATTTTTACTAGGTAGGTTGTGCCAGTAATTTTTATTTTTATTAATATTAAATAGATAAAGTAGAGAAAGTTAAAATTGGGAACGAAAACATAGAAAAAGCTAAAAAAATCCTACCTTAAATCACTAATTGAATTAATGAAAAACTTAAAAGAGAAATATAAACCTAATAAAGATTCCCAAATACAAAACCAAATTTTACAAACACTAAACAAAAAATACATTGGTTGCAATTACATTAAAGGACTTTCTGAAGAAATACAAAAATTAATCAACAAACAGAATGGTAAACTTAGAATAGGACATAAAACAACTAAAAAGTATGTATATTGAATTCGACAAAGGACTAATTGGAAAAAAAGGACTTGTGTGGAGTGATTTACAAAATAGATTGCAAAAATTGCCAAAAAGCATACATACGGACAAATTTGCCAATTATTACAACATAAAAATAATAATAAAAATAAACACATGATTACAGGGAACACAAAAGCAGCAGTGTATCATTCTCCACAGCAAACTGGACACAACTTTAATTTTCAAAAAGTAATAAAGACAGAAAATCATTTAAGAAAGAGACAAACACTAGAAATGATACACATCAAAAAACTAAAAAAGCTTTCAGTAAACAAAAAAAAAAAAAAACAGCATCGACAATTTACATCCCATCTATGCTTCGTTGATAGACAAATTGAGCAAATTGATTGTTGACGAAATTTGTCCCAGTCTAGCACTAAAAAATTTCCAGGTGTGATATCATTTATTTTTTAGCACATAATCTTCTGACGTTTTAAAAATACCGTTTTTTTTGTTAAATGTAAATTTAAAACTAATAATATCGAGTTGTTTTTTAATATTTTTAAAAAATAATCTTTTTTAATATAAAATATGACAAGTTTTAATTAAACGTAAAAGAAATTTTGTTTAGAAAGTTTAGTGTATAGATTAACAAATTGGCTGGATGATCCATAGTGTTTCACAAAAGTATTTTTTCTTAATATACACAAATACCTGATGAAATTCCAAAAAAGGGAACGAAATATATAGTTTTTTTTACAACGAAAACAAAAAATGTTTTAAATTAAACCAAAAACAAAGACCTACAAAAATCCGAGGTTTTCGTAAAAGAAAATTATAAAAAAAACATTAAAAATTTAATTTTTCTTTTGTGTAAAAATGTCAAATGATGAAATACATAAAAGCCTTCGATCGGTAATGTACGTATTAAATGAGTATGAGAGTTTTTAAAATGAAATGTGCCTCAAAGACACACTTTGGTTGAATTAGGGTTAAAGGATTAGAATGAATTTCAAAAATATTTACATCCAGTTCAAATGTTTTCTATTAAACTCTGTTTAATACGTTTCATATGAACGCTACGCCACTGGTTGGTGGTTTTTATTTGTTTTGTTGAGGTTGCTGTTTCGTAAAAGCACACCTTTACTAAATATAATTAAATCTACTTACATACATATAATATAATTACCGTCAGCTACCATAAACATATTTGTCTCGTTTACACCTATATACATACATATGTATGTATGGAATATGGATGTAGCTCTGGATCATAATTAAAAACAAAATTAAACTTGAAAATTTCACAAAGTTTAATTTAAATCAGGAATAAAATGTTGATCAACGACTGGTAATAGGGAATAGGCACTAAAATTGATTAATTTCAATGTGTCCGGATTCTATAATACTTTCCACATTTACTATATAGATTTAAATGATTTCTCTACTGGGGTGTTGTAAATATTATATTATATTATATGCTTACATACTTATGTACAATGTACATATGTATATAAATGTATAAAACATTAATCGTAAAGTACACACTTACTTTGTATTTAATGTATACATAGCCTCCTACATACATATATCTATCTACATATGTACTTCTATCTATATCCTATACAATTTCAATGTGGCAGTATTGCTTGTTGCCAAAAATACTTATAATTAATTAACCAGGTCCTTACGCTAATTGGAAGGTTAAAAATTAATGTAATTAACAACAAAATGTAAACTATGTAGTCAGCAGGTACATTAGCTCTCACATATAGACAATTTTCACATACGAAAAAAGTAATTAAAAAAGTTTCATACAGAAAATCATTTTTCTTTTCAGTTTAGGCTTTCCAAAAATTCGGAATTTTCGTTTCGTGTCATATTCCATTGAAAGTGATGGGGAGAGGGTTGTTGGGTTTTCCTTTAGGCACTTCTTTAGCGAAAACAAAAATGGTTATAATTTCTATAATAAATCTTTTCAAAATAAAGTTACTACTCGGTAAAATATGTTCCTCAGTTCTATCTCCACCAACCACCGCCTGCCTATGCACATATTCCTAAATTCTTGATCGACATTTTTGTATTTTTTTTTGACACCCACCTCTAGTCCACCTATGGAGAAACCTGTTTTTAGTTTACTATAGGTATAGTAGTAGTCTTGTCTAACTTACTCTAAGAAGTAAAATGTTAAAATATCGTCTATACTGACTCGTATAGAACAAAAAGTAATCATCTACACTTTTGATGAAAACTCATTTTTTTTACATTTTCCTATGTAATTTTCAATTATCTAAGTGTAGAAGACGATATTTTTCTAACTTTATTACTTAATAAGAAAAAGAAAATTTTAAACTCAATAAAATTCATTGACTGCAAACTACAATGGTAAAAATGTATACAAATAAACCTCATAACTCGAAAACATAAAAATGTAGATAGTGACTTTTTGTTCTACAGACGATATGTACAAAAAATTTACCTAAAATAAAAAACTAAAAAAAAATTTGAATATGAAAAAATATTATGGAATAGAAAAAATTTATTTAAATTACTTAATTATAATTTAATTTATATTAACATACCTTCCAACGGTATAAAACACCAATTAACGGTAATTTTTAAATTTTTTTTATGTGCATATAAAATTTTAAATATTCTAATAAATTACGAGTATAAAAAACGTTCTAAGCACCAACACAATTCTTAAAAAAATACTCATATTCCAAAACATAAAAAATCTTTTTCGACAATTAAATATGTAAGTAGAGGTGTACAAACATTATGTATGTTGGTTATGCATCTTTTAATTTTTCATTTCACTATTATAATCCTCACGATTGGTATCAAGTGTATTTTTATCCAGAGGTACTTCACGTAATTCAAGTTATTTTTAATCATCATCATTGAAACGTTTTTCTGTTGTACATACGTCCATAATTTTTGTTTTTTTTTTTGTTTTTAAATAATATTTTGCACCAGTCTAAAATTTAATTGCTACACTTAACACTAAACATTGAATTTTAATTATTCATAAATGTTAATTTTATTAAATTGATAGCTTGTAACCGACTAGCTAAAATATTTTCACTGCCAAGAATAAAATACTCAACGACCGAGAAAGTAGGATATACAAATTTTAACATATTGCATCGCAGTTTCGAAGTGCTATAGTGCGTAAAGAGGAGACAAAAACTTTTAAGACTAAAATAGATAGAAAGGGAATGTTATATTTTCGTAACAAAAAATCAGTTTTTTTTGTTTTAGTATTATTGCAGGGTGTTATTGATATAATTAATATACATAATATGAATTTTTATTATGTATATGTGCCTAGTAGTTATAATAAATATTTAAGTATTAGTCACTTAAAAAAATCTATGCTTGCTGTTAAAAATAATTTATTAATACGTTAGTGAGAGTCGATTGCTCATAAAACATTTCTCAGTTATACTCCCCCTGTTTAAAAGTTAACACAACACAACAAATAGTTTTTTTAAGTTTTAAGTACAATAGAAATTAAAAATGTATACATAGGGTAGTGGGACCAGTGCTCGGCCACTTAAGCACACACTTAAGTTAAAGTTAAGTTGAATTGAAATTGATAAAACAAAAAAACGTACAAAATTACCAGTAGTCGGCCAATCTATCCTATGTGCATAGTAAACTTCGACCGAAATAACTGAAATTAATAGATTTCGGGACAGTGGTATTTCGAAACGATGAATTACCTCGCATAGGTAGTATGATGAAGTTTTGTGGTTGTGAACGTTTCTTCGGCATTCCAAAATCCTCGCTAAAGCAATGGAATGAGTCATGGGTATATTTTAATACATAAGCGAATGGCATAGACATGCTGATTATAGACAGACAACATTATTTCTGAGGATTCCACTCCGCTACTAAAACAAAAAAAAAGTCCTAAGCCTCTCCCAAAATAATTTACGCATGATTACAGAGATCGTTACTCACAACCATTGGCATAAAAAATGACCCACATTGCGAAAAGTATGGCAAAATACAAGTTGTTTTAACCCTAAAGCGCAAAACATAGTCCGTTGGACTCCGCTGAGGAAGAAAAAACCTATAACTTTTAAACGAAAAACTTTTTCAACCGGAGTTTTTTTACTATTTTTAAGTTTTATAGAAAGAAAAAAAAATTCATTCTCTCTTCATTCAACTCTTGTGTTTATTATAAAAAAAAATTGCACTTTAGGGTTAATTGGAGAATGTCCCGCACTAATTCTATAAAAATATAAAATCTTTGGTTCATTCCTCCACGACAGCGGAAAATTACATGGGAGTTTCTGCGTGACGTGAGAACAGAGTTATGAAACTGTAGGTCACGGTATTGGCATATTGGGTCCTTTGTGTTTTGTACGTGTCCGATAACTTCGGTTCAAACAATCAACAAAACATATTGAGAATTTAATAGTATTAAGAACATATGTCTAGACACAAATGTCCAACTTTACCAAAAATAAAATATAAATAATAATAAAATTGTTCACCCCTTCCCCAACTTCTCATACAATTTTTTTAATAATTAATATTTTCTCAGCCTCAAAGAGCCAGCGACTTCAAGAGGTTTTAATAAAATCCTAGATCGGGTACTGAAAATAGATACAATTTAGCAATCCTTCTCTTATTGCCTTGTATCACGTCATTTTCGTTTTATTACTATTTTCTCAGTGCTAGAGACGTGACATTTGGATGGGTGGAGTGTTAGTAAAATAATTGCTTAATAGAAAATGAACAACCCATACGGATTTTCTATAAAACATTTCTTAACTTGCCTTCCCTCTCAATTCGTCCGCTTCCAATTATATTATAAAAGCTATTATCCAAATAACGCATTTTGTTTATATTTTCTTTTTATATTAATTAAAGCAATTATGATAGAATAATTTTATAATTGAAATTTGGTCAATAACCTTACGCCCATATCCATTAGCACAGACAATACTTAAATACATAACAAAAACAAAAAAAAACAAAAATTAGCATGAAAACTGTAAAGATGTATATGTATAAGTCACCTGAAACACATAGCTTTTGCAATTTTCAAAAAAAGTTTCGTAGATAGCAGATGGTTCTCTTTTCATTCGTCATGAAATGGTGAAATTCTTTGGTCGGCCTGATGAGCCTTCCTTCAGTATTTAGAATAAACAAATTTTTTTTTTTTTTCATAGCGGAGCAAAAGAGAAAAATAATTTTCCAAACATTTTCTTAGAGAAAAAAAAAATTTATATTTATATAAATACATGCATACATACATACATACATGTAACAGATTACATTCATCATACCCATATCATATAGTAATAGTTCATTAAATTAGCGGTTGTCGTTATATACTTAAACATGTATTAAAGCGATTAAAGTCAGTATTCAACATAGGAGCATAAACAAAAATATAGTTGAAAAACGTGAGTTAGAAAGTTAAAATGCGTATCATACAAAACGATCGCACAAAACATATCCGTACATTATAAATTTTGTTATAATAACATCAAGGCAAAGCTTTTTTGGCACACAAAATTATTGTTATATAATTGAGATTTATTATTTATATATAACAATACAAATTTATTGTCATTATTCGTTTTTCATATTGAAATGTACAAAAAAAAAAATAAAAAAAAAATAAATTATTTTAAAAATTCTGGTCAAATATTTTTAAGCAGTAATTTTTAACTGTCGAAAATAATAAGAATTTAGCGGCTGCTATTTAGAATTTTGATAAATATTTTTCTATGGATAATAAAATAAAATAATCTTAAGTAATGACAAAAAGTTATATTACATTAAGTTTTACATGAAGAAAATAAAAAAAAAAAAAAAATCTTCATGACGTGCACAAAATATTTATATACTTAATGAAGTGAGACTTGTCTATGAACAGATAATTTCCATCGCATATTTTTCCGGTTTCCCCTTGAGCGACTAAGTCACTACGTAATAAAAATGAAGTAATAGAAATAACGTTTTAGTGTCGTTGCATCAATACATACGTGGAGAACCGAATATACAAGGTCAACTGTAATACAAGAGAATCATCCTTAAGGTGGAAAAATATCTGTGGCCATTTTCCGTTTTCAATTTGTTTCCAATCTCAATGAAGTCCATGATTTTTTGCATATTGACCAACATCACGTAAATTATGGTTGGAGCTTGAAAATCTCTGCAAGAACAAACCTCCAGGCAGAGGTACTTATCCAGAGCTAAAGTTAAAAAACTAACAGAGTTCCTTACTGGGGACGGTCAGTTTAAAGTGCACTTATGGAGGCTGGGTGTGGTGGTGGAATCAACCTGCAGATTCCGCGTTTAACTGCCAGAAACGGCTGAGCATTTACTATGTGACTGCCCAGCCGTATCGGGAAAGAGACAAAAGACGCTAGAACGCTTGGCAGAAATCCGTGACGCACCTTGGTCAACCATCCAAAGATTCATTGATCTTTTGAAATAGTAGCCAAGTTGCAAGTCACTACACGAGGGATGTCTAATGAGTTTATCGGAGGACTAGCGATTTTAGGGCGATCTGGGATGTCCACCATCTATTTACACTAACTAACGTACATTGAATTCAATTTAGTAGCCCAATGCTGAAATATTTTCTCACTATGGAATGAAATAATGTATCTCACATCTCAGAAGATCAATTCCCGTTATGTTTGCCGGACAGCTTAGTTCTGCCACCACACCCATCCTATGTATATAGATGTGCTTTGAGCTGGTCATGCCGTATAAGGAACTCTGGTCTTACTAGCGCAATCTCGATAATAACACATAACTATGGGTATGCCAACAATTTGGACGGACTAAATTGATTTAGTTATACTTAAGTCATTAATAAAAACTGTACTTAAAAGCATTCACATACATAGATAATATACTTAAATATATTAAATAGATTGTTCTTATACAGTAGACTCTCAATTATATTTACCAATTAAATGTCAAGACTTGAAATATAACTAAAAGTAAAAATAAAAACATTGAGGAGTTTGGGAGTTCATTTATATTTAAAGACATTTTATCATATTTTAAACATTACATGGAATGTAGTTGATGAACTGCCACCTATCTAGGGTACACAGCCAGTAAAACTCGGCAGACTCCGGTGAGCTGGTCAGTGGACATGGACATGTGAATTAAATATGGAAACAGATCTAGAATACTATAAAATCGTGGTAATAGAGCCCATTGATGAACAATCGGGATACCAAACTGGAGAACGCAGGAATTGCAACACGATTATTGCAGGAAATGATGGAGGAGGCCAAGATTACTTCTCTATAGGTCACATAGCTGACCGTTCAAAAACTCCACATAAAATAAAAAAGACACGTGTTCATGATGCAGAGTAACCCTAACATTTTAACTGAAAACTTTTGGCTAGTAAATATAACTGAGAGTAAGGTATCAAAATTCGCTTGGTGTAAATATCCCTGCTGGTGAAAAATTGGTTTGGTAAATATAACTTAAAATTTTCATACAAAATGTTTGGGGTAAAAATATTCAAGAGTAAGTAATTATAACTAAGTATAAATATAACCGAGAGTCTACTGTACTTTTATCAAACTATAGTATAAAGTATTGGGCCAAGAAGAGGCGCCATGCAAATTTGACATTTTTTGCAACAGTTCGAACGTAACGGGTATGTCACAATAATTAAGAAGAAACAATTGAGAAAACTATTGTGTTGGCGCGGACATGGCCATTAAATTATGTTCAATAATGTGCACTTGAAAAACGATGACTTTATTAATGTTATTCGTCAAGACGAAAATATTTTGTTTTTAAGATTATTTAAGTCTGCACTGGTTTTAAAAACATAAATTATGTGTTATTTTATATAAACAAAACAATAAAACGCAAGAGGGAAAATATTTACAAAAAAAAAATAAATAAAAAAAAAACGAAAGAACATAACAAAATCAGCACAACAAGTTTTAAAGGTCACGTAATCCAGATTAGTCTGAAATCAGAAATGCCTGTAGAATACTCGATATTTTTAGAATAGATTAAAATTAGCTGCATTGCCGCATTTAGAGGTGTTCTTATGGATTATCTATTTAATTAAGAATACTTATTAAAAATCATACATTTGCCTACTTAAAGAAAAGTCATTTGAAAAATATCTCGAATTTGAGCTCTACAATTTTCACACAATACAAATTTTTTATTTTTGCAAATTTATTTGCAACAAATGTGAATTCAACGACGATGGTCTAATTTTAGCTCGTGTATATATAAATTGGTTCGACTAAGTCAGCATTAGATATTGGCTTTTATAAAATGGGTAAATAGTCGCTTAATTTATGTACAGATAATTAAATTAAATAATCAAACACACACACAATAGGTTTATTCAATTCCAAATTAGTGTACATATAAAATTACGGCCTTATTGAAGTTGGAAAAGAAACTAAAAATAATTGTGCGGTTCTGTTTTTCTTTACTCAAAGAAGAAACTCAAACTAAAAAAAAAAAAAACAAAAACAGGCTGCTAAGTAAAGACAACGTAGCTTCCACATTATATTAGAATTGTGAGAAAATGGACATTTTATAGTAATTTTGTATCGGGGTTCTTATAAAGATGGGTCAATTATGCAACACAAAAATGGAGAAAATAAAATGTTCACTAAAAATTTATATACAAAATGGTCAAAGGATTGTTGGGATTTGACTCATCTATAAAAGCGATTTATATAAAAACCAACTACTACTAACAAAAATTAAAAATCTCTAGCTCAACGATTTTTTGGGTTATTGTGTTTCCTAAACGTAGAGACATCAATAAAAAATTACATTTTAAATTTTCAACATTTTCCCCTAAACACAAACTTTCATTTAAATTATTTACATAGTGTGTGGAAGCAAACGCTCAGATGTATAGAGTTTTTAATATGAACAACATAAATACAATTTTCGAATGGATGTTTGTAGTAAGTAATTAACTGCAGTGTAGTAACTAGATCTATTCGTTCGGTAGCTATAAATATGTACATCCAGGAGATTTTACAAACATTTCTTATCATGTTTTGTGTTGCATTACACGTATTTTAAGTGAAACAATTACTTATACTAATTCAAGCACTAAGTATTCTTTTTAATATTAAAATACATTTTCCGTTTAAAAGCATAACAGATTTAACGGTAGGTAATTGAAGATGATAAGGAACAGTATGGTAATTATGATAAAAGTCTTTATACCCGCAAGAGAAATATACGAATGTACGATCGACTAAGTAGGTAACATCGATAATTACCAACCAAATGGCTTAGATGATGGAATCGATGCCTTCGGAGTGGGAGGTCCCGCGTTTAAGACCGACAGCGGATGAAACAAGTGTTTTTCTCTCGTATATTGATTTGAATTGGCGGTGAAATAGCTAACATTTATAAGGTTTCTGTAAAAAGAGCACATCAAGTGCTGCATTTTTCCACACACAAAAATGATGTCTAATGGGCCCATCTATCGAGGCCTAAGGATTTGATTTTGTTAATTAACGTCATTTGATTCGGCTCCATGTCAGCTCCCTGTACATGCATCCAAGTCCTCCCAACTAAAATGGCTTCAGAGTTCCGGACTTATTCCAAGCATGTCACAACAATTAGAATGAGGCATATTTATTGAGCATCTCTTATACCATACCGAATGGCAAAATTGTTGGAATAGTTTTTGCTTTTAAACATAAAGAAATTGATTAAAATCGGTCCAGTAGTGTCGTTAACTTTTGTGGCATCTGCGTGGGACACCCTGTATGACAAAGAATGATGATACATTTGCATTAAGTATTTCATTAAAATTTTGTATTAAACCGAAGAGTTGATGTGCCACAAATAAATCACACATTTCAATGAATCAAGTAATCCATTTAAAAGCATTAAAGCATTTACTGCCGAAAAGCACCTTTCATAATTCCAGTAATGTTAAATGAGTCACAATAAATAAATAAATATGAATATAAAAAAAAAAAGATTGACGACTTCTGAACTACTTACATCATCATTTGCTTATTATATACTTTATTTCTGTTTGAATGTAAATTTGATATGACCTACTGTTTAAATTAATACATAAGTAAGTAGGTATATTATGTATTTAATTTGATTATGAATTATGTTGATATACCGATGTACGAAGGATATTTAATCTTCTTTAGTACAGCGTATTTAAGTATGCTTACTTAATCCAATATTGAAAACCCATTCTATTCATTATCAATTATTTAATCAAATTAATTGATTGTTGATGTGCCAAAAATGTTTCCATTTCCATTACGATTACGGTAATGTTTAATCTGCTGTTCAAATAGTTAAGTATTAATTAGTGTAAAACATGAACTGTTATTGACGTATTTTTGATAGCAAGTACAACACTTTTCCATTACGAACACACTATTTTAATTGGAAAGAGACGAACTCATCATATTTAAACAAGTGCTAAATTACAGGGAATCTAGCAAAATATTCTATGCAAATAAGTATATGACCCCTTTCCTTTTTCTCTTCCATTCCTATCCTGGGAAAGCCAATTTTCATAAAGAGAGGTTGGCTCTTCGGTCATAACCCATATGTGACCTTCTGTGACCTCTATTATTAACCTTTCAAAGATATGGTATTGGAACATTATATCAACAACAATTAATTTTGATCGGTCAGTCAGGAGCACCCAATATAAAGCCAAAATTAAGGTTTTTTTTAAAATAATTTTATAACTTTACATGTGGGAATAACTTTTAGAATTCTCGTAATGTTTTCATCTACAATTTCAATGTTCTAGCCAAGAGTTTAAAGGAATCATGAAAAATTGAGGAGCATACAACATAATATCATATCGGTGTGAAAATTAGTAGTTGTGGCCCCATTACTATGAACAATGATTTTTAATGAATTGGTACTGTTCGTAGGATCATCAGAACAAACTATTTCTCTTGAATGATTGAATTGGCTTGAGAAATTAGATTTTCGTTCGGTCAGTTAGTGGTGTTAAAATTTTAAAAATCGTACGGTCTTCGATCGAATACATCCAAAAGATAAATCCTTGTTTTAGTGTTGTTCATAAATATTTCCATTCCCATGGGGCTATTATTTGAAGTTTGAAGACCTTTTCTATTGTAACTACATAAATCATGCTTATATAAGAATTGATGTTATGTTTATCTAATTAGATATTTATTAGAATTTTTCTAATTTGAATTTCTGTTATTTAATTTGCTGCTGAATAGCAAAAATTGCGTAAAAGAACAATTGCACTTAAATGATGATCATTTTGAGTTTGTAATCGTGCTTAGTGCAGAAACAGATCAATAAAATTATTGAGCTATGTTACAAAACTTATGATGAAAGCCTGGCCTGAATTTTTTTTTTTTTGCTCTTTCATTGTTTTTTGCCGGGATTTTTTAAGTGTAAATTCTATGATGAATTGAAATTGTCAGTAGTTGTTCAATTCTAGGCATTTTGCGGACTCATTTTTTTTTTTTTTTACATTTTTCGAACAGTAAGTATAATATAAATGAGACATACTCCAGTACAAAACAACGAAAAAGTATGTATTTAATATTGCGGGGGCGGAATTGCAAAATAACTGAGCGCGACTACATACAAAAAATTTTCGTAGGAAGACGAAAATTTAAAAATAAATTTTACCTTTTTATATGTGTATATAGTGTATTCTGTATTCAATGAAACTGTCCGTCCGATGCTTAAGTTTTTCAAATGTTGAATCCGAATAATGGATGGAATAAAAATAACACTAAGCACAGATGGCAATTTTAAATTTGTGCTTTACTGTTGTAATGTAGCAACACCATAATGTTTTTCTTTATTTAAATTGGACCAAATATTTATTAGAATTGTCACATTATTCATAAGTTATTTAATTTTGCCTTTTTCATAAATTATAAATATATGTTCACACACCCGACGAAAAACTGACTCAATTGAAAGGCCATTTTTACTACTATGACGTTTTCGTTCAATTCTAAATTTGTTCGAACATTAAAATGGCCGTCAATTTTTTTTTTTTATTTCGAAATCTAATTTATGTTACTGATTTTATACCGCTTACCGATCATTATACTCTGTTCACTATAATATTATTTAATGTTTAAGATATTTGCCAAAACAAGTAACGCAAATTACTAACATTATTTTAAAGTTAAAAAAATATTTGTATTCGAATTTTTCGCTATTATGGATAACTTCTTAGCTTCAGAAAAAATGTAAAAAACTTTCAATTTGAACTCAATTAGACGGCGATTTGCAAATGTGCTGTAAAACTTAGAGATAAAAGAAATTTGAAATGTGTGTTAGAGCGAGAAAAGCATTTTATTGGTGTTAGGACATCGCTGATGTCAAAATACAAAAAAAAATTCAATAAAAAATTACTGAAAATTCTTAACTGCATCCGTAAATAGTATCTCGATTACTATTCGTTGTTGATATTGAGTGCTCGGATCCTGATACTTTTATATCCGGTACATAAATCTTCTCGTCTAGAACTTGCACAGAAAATTACTTTCTTCCAAAATGAGGTTAACTCAAATGTTTTTTTCCAAAGTTGGAGACATGACTATCAAATCTTCTAACTTACCAGAGTCTTATATTAAAAGAAGCATGGAACAGGTAAGCAATCCACATTATCTCCTTAGTTATTTTACATTGAAAAGGTATTTAATATCGAAGGTATATTGGAAAACTCCCCGGAAACCACAATATTTGCCCAGTACAGTGGAAAGAAGAAAATTTCGTTTTACCACCAATCGCCCATGGACTAGTCAATTTCGTCAACAAAATATGCCCGGAACAATTAGAAAAAAAGTTTTTATTGAGCCAGTTGGTAAGAGAACTTCGATTTTGTTATCCTGTAGAATAGACCTAAATCATATTTTTATACATAAATAGAAAACTGGACATACTTTAAAGGAGATCGAGTTGAAATATTGGTTGGCAAAGACAAAGGTAAACAGGGCATTGTGTCACAAGTAATTCAAGAACGCAATTGGGTTATTGTCGAAGGTCTCAATTGTCATTTACGAAGAGTCGGCAAGGATAAAGACTATGCAGGTATGATGGTTAAAGCAGAATCTCCCCTGTTGGTAACAAATGAAATAGCATTGGTCGATCCGTCCGACCTTCAATCTACACCAGTCGAATGGAGATACACAGAAGAAGCAGAAAAGGTACGAGTATCACTGAGAACGGGTCGTGTAATTCCATTGCCAAAAGCAAACGATGAAACGCACGATTACAAGTCAAAATTGGCATATGTTGAACGGGACAAGGATACGACAGCAAAACTTGTGTCGGAAATAACATTTAAACCAGCGCTACGTACATTTGAGATGGATATTATGGACAATCTTGGTATCGAAGAAAATGGAACTCCCAGAAAGACGTACTGGTATTGATAGCATTTATGTGTTTGGAAAGTTGTTAGTCGAAATAAATGCTAATAAAGAAAAGCCATTTTCTAAGAGGTACAATTCAAAATGTTATTGACGAGACTCAATTCTTTAAAATATAAAAATTAAATCATAAACTTATTACTCTTTTCTGAGAGGAACTTGGCCGATCGCTTTGCATCCAAGAATAACACATTTATATCACAAATGTCCTCCTTAGTTATTTGTGTCCGGCCATTCACTTTGCTGGTCTGGAATGCAGGTGTCAAAAGTTGCACTGCGTACCTACAATAGATTAGATTTTAAGAAATTGCCATTTTGGGATAACGGAACAAAGGAACTCACCTTAATGTAGTGTTACTTCCAATTTCACTTAGGGCTACAAAAGCAGACTCGTCCACTTGTAATCCTTCCGTTTGAGCTCGTAATTTTATAATTTGTTCAATCTCACTGACACTGTACGGTAATGTTCGGATGATTAGCAAACGATCAATTAAATCTAGCGGAATACCATGAGGAGAGAAGATATCATCTGTACCACTGTTGGAATACAAAAATCAATTAAGTTAAGAAGGAGAAAAATTAGAAAGCCCGATGGAGACAATTGTGATCTTCAGGATATCTGGCTAAATAGGTTAGGTTTCGATTTAAAGAATATTTTCTCACCGTATAATGCAACGACCTCGATTTGTAGCAAAAATAACAATTGGAGCAATAGCCGATTCCAAAGATTTATGTAGGTAGGTAAATGTTTCCAAATCCAGCATATGAACTTCATCGATAAACAGAACACCAGGAACAAGTTCAGCGATTCCTTGATCAATGTATCGGTTGACGACTTTGTTGATTTCCATACGTAATTTATCCGTAATTTCGGTTTTTTTTGGTTTCATCAATTGTCCCATCATTGATAGAACATCTTGACCACCCTGAGGACGAGCATTAGCAACATCTAAATCATGCAGAGTAACATCTTGAATCACTTCTTTTTTTTTGTGAACATCTCCTTTTGGTAGTGGAACGTATTCTTCCGTCTGGGAATAATAAAGAAAAAAAAATCAAAAATGTTGAATAAAAAAAAAAAAATCTAAGTAAACCTCTAAATCAAATTCCGTTGCAAATGTATCACTTCTTCCTTGACGTTTAACAGCTCCACTATTTGCCTCAATATATATTACGTCTCCCACTTCGACTTTTTCTTTTTGCAGTGATTCATAAATAGACGGATCGAGTTTTAGTTGTTTTGTTCCTTTAGCAGTTTTGAGTCCAATTATGACATTGCTAATTGTTTTTCCGTAGCCCCCCATTGGATTTTCTGTTTCGACTGGTGTCAACTCGGTTACCTCACCTTCATATACTTCTTTTGTTTCTCTGATTCTCAAACCAATTGAACGACGAAAATTTTCCATTAAAACTTCCGTTTTCTTAATTTCGCTACTAAATACTTCCGATCCAACCATTGGACAAAATGGAACCTAAATGGTACGGTAAGTCGTAAATGTTTAGTCTTAAGGTTTTTGGTTGACCGATACTGACCTTATTGCCCAATTCTTGAGCGATAGCCAAAGCAATAGCAGTTTTACCGGTACCCGGCGGTCCAGCCAATAGAAGAGCTCTACCGGCCATTTTTTTGCCTTTTATAAGATCAACAACAATTCCAGCTGCCTAAAACGAGAAAACAAATGAAATAAAAATAGTTTAAAAAGTCACACAAAATACTTCTCGGGCGGCTTGTTGTCCAACTAATCCTCCACCCATCTGGAGCGCCGATCCATTCTCATCCAATCCTAAACCTTTTATGTGACTGTGTGCAGCAACTCGCTGTGTACGAACAGTACTTTTAACTTCCTCAATCTTCATTTTAGGTATGTTTTTTTTCCGAATACGAATCGAAAATTATTCAATTTATAGAAAGTTCTCGTTATTTTAAAGAAAATCGCCGCGCTTCCAAACAATTTGATGATTTTTTTAACAGCTCCGCATTGCCATAGCAATTTTAACGAAAGGAATGTCAAAAATTTTCGTTAAACAATAATTAGGAGTGCGTTCACTTCAACGATTGAATGAAAATCATAGGAAAATGGTGAGTTTTTAGTTGCTGCTTAAACCAATTCATTGGCGCCTTTTTCCGTGTAATCATCGTTTAATTCAAAATACAAGTGCCTTCAAATAGCAGAAATGGAGAAAATATGAACGTTTCTTCTAAGATACTGAGATTTTATGATATACGTACAAGAAGTGCTTCAAGTGCAGTTTACTTTCAGTAACGTACGTGTATCAAATGAAATTGTATTGTCTTAAGCAGGATCCAGTTTAAGAACATGAGTTTCTTTTTATATATATAATTTTTTTTAAATATAAAAACATAGAGTAGTAAACATTAATTAGATTAATCAACATTATAATCTGGTAGAATCGGTGGACAGGTACATATTAGATGTTTATCTCCAAAAACATCATCGATTCGTCCAACTGTCGGCCACATTTTCTCATCCGGCTTTACAAATGACTAGAAAATAATGTTTTTTTTTAATAAAAAATTTATAATAATTAATAGAAACTTACTGCAGGAAATGCTGCTTGTTGCCTTGTGTACGGTCTATTCCAATCATCAATAATCACTTGATTTTGTGTATGAGGCGCCATTTTAAGAGGATTGATATTCTTGTCCATACGACCATCTTCAATTTCTTTTATTTCCGCTCTAATAGATATCATTGCTGCACAAAATCTATCCAATTCTTCTTTGTCTTCAGATTCTGTTGGTTCAATCATCAATGTTCCTGCAACAGGCCATGACATTGTTGGTGCATGAAAACCATAATCCATAAGGCGTTTTGCAATGTCTACAGCTTCGATGTTTGCTGATTTTTTGACATCTCGAATATCGACAATAAATTCATGGGCCACCAGACCTGTTTTTGGATCTTTAAATAAAGTCTTGTAATGTGTTTCAAGTCTTTTTGACATATAATTAGCATTTAAAATAGCAACTTGAGTGGCTCTTTTCAGTCCTCGTCCGCCCATTAATTTAATATACGCCCATGAAATGGGCAAAATGGCTGAACTACCAAACGGAGCCGCACTAACGACACCAACACTTTTACTGGTATAGTTGGTAAATTCGGACGGATCGATAACAGGATGATGAGGTAAAAATGGCGCCAAATGTTTTTTAACACCTATGGGTCCCATACCGGGACCACCACCTCCATGTGGAATACAAAAAGTTTTGTGTAAATTTAAATGTGAAACATCGCTGCCATAGTCTCCGGGACGACACAAACCAACTTGGGCATTCATATTTGCTCCATCTAAGTACACTTGGCCACCATGCGCATGAACCATAACGCAAATTTCTGCTACCGTTTCTTCAAACACTCCATTTGTGGATGGATAAGTTATCATTAAACATGAAAGATTGTGCTGGTGTTCTTCGAGCTTTTCTTTTAAATGGTACAGATCAATATTGCCATCTGCCGAACTAACTTTAATTGGTTCAACCTTCATTCCTGCCATTTGGGCTGATGCCGGATTTGTTCCATGAGCACTAACCGGAATTAAACAAATATTTCTGTGCGATTCGTTACGAGATCCATGATAACCATTAATAGCACGGAGGCCAGCATATTCACCTTGAGCTCCACTATTTGGCTGAAATGATATATTGTCATAGCCGGTTATCTCACACAAATCTTTCTCCAATTCATTGAATAGTTGTTGGTATCCTTTAGCTTGATTTGTCGGCGCAAATGGATGAATTTCAGTAAAATGTCTAAAGGAACATGGAATCATTTCAGTGGTTGAGTTCAATTTCATTGTACAGGATCCCAGAGGAATCATTGAATGAACAAGTGATATGTCTTTGTTCTCTAATTTTTTCATATAACGAACAATTCTAGATTCACTGTGGTAATTATTAAATATTGGATGGGTTAGAAAAGATGATGTTCTTCGATATGTAGATGCTTCTATAGAATACTGTTTGATGTCGGATCGATCTAAAACCTCAATCACATTTTTACAATCAAAAATCCAAAGTAAATCTTCCAAATCACAAGTTTTGACCGTTTCGTCCAATGCAATGCCAATCGTTTCATCCTCAAAGTAGCGGAAATTAATTTTCTTTTGTTGAGCTTTTTGAAGAACATCTTCGAGCGTCATACCTTCCGGTTTTATATGAAGCGTATCGAAAAATATTTTATTTAATTGTTTGTGTCCAGCGCTCTTTAGTCCCTCACTAAGCGTCAATGCTGAATGATGAATCTTCGTGGCTATATTGATTAGTCCCTCTGATCCATGGTAAACGGCATACATGGCTGACATATTAGCTAATAGAGCTTGTGCTGTACATATATTGCTAGTAGCTTTATCACGTCGAATGTGTTGCTCTCTAGTTTGGAGTGCCAGTCGATAAGCATCATGACCATCCATATCTCTAATAAAAATTTATAATTTTTTAAATTATTGCCGTACACACAACTTGCTTTGTGCATAAAATACCTTGTTAGTCCAACCATTCTTCCGGGCATAAGTCGCACCAAACTCTGTTTACATGCAAAAAACCCAGCATGTGGACCACCATAACCTAGTGGAACTCCAAACCTCTGCGATGTACCAATTGCAATATCAGCACCGAACTCGGCTGGTGGTCGCAGTAGGGTCAGTGCCATTAAATCAGTTGCCACTACTATCAATGTCTATAAAAAGTTCCAGAATAATTAAATTTTTAATCTCTTTAACCGTTTTGCAGCCGATTATGCATACTCCGTTTTTTCGTGCTATTTTTGAAATGTCCGAAAAATCATGTACATCACCATAAGTGTCTGGATACTGTAATAAAATTCCGGAAAACTCTCGATTAGCTAAATCGACTTTATCGATTGGACCAACAATAACTTCCAAATCCAAATCATAAGCTCTAGTTTTTACAACTGATAACGTTTGTGGATGGACATTTTCGGATACATAAATTTTGCGACGTTTATTATGCCTAGGATAATAACAATTAGAAAAATTTTCAGTTCACAAAAGGGTTTTTTAAAACTAATTCACCTCCAACACAGGCACATTGCTTCGGCAGCAGCAGTTCCTTCATCTAACAGTGATGCATTTGCAACATCAAGTCCAGTTATTTCCGATACCATAGTTTGATAATTTAACAACGACTCAAGTCGTCCTTGGGCTATTTCCGGTTGGTATGGTGTATATTGAGTGGTCCTTTAAAAATAAAAAAAAATAATTATAATATTTCGCCCAAAGTTTAAAAATTTGATATTGGCAGTTACAAAATGGCGGCGATTTTTCATAGTCGAGTGTTTTATTTATTGAAAAAATTGAGTTAATAGTATTCACAAACGACGAATAGTTAATAATAGTAATATAATTAAATTAGTCATTATAATTCTATTGTAACGAAATTTATTTTTTCTTTGTCCAGTTTGGATGGCAGACATTTTTGTTCTTCTATATTCGAATGAACTTGATGCCGGTTAAATGAGACATTCCCGTTATGGATGCTAAAATTTAAATTTTAATTATTAATAATGTAATGTGTGTGTTATTAATATTAATTGCGAAACAAAAAAATTAATATACAAATTAAATGTTGCGGAAGGACGATAATGTAGAGCAAATCATTTGTTGTGAAACGACGATAATGAAGAACAAATATTTGTAGAGGAGCGGTTACAATACTGAATTAATTTCTAAATAAGAGATTAACATACAAATTAGTGTGGAACGTAAAAATATAAGAAAACAAACTTAATTATTCATTTATAATTATTCTGTGGGATTGTTTTCTTCTATCTGTTTATTAGCTATTAAAAATTGGTGAATTGTAGTTTTGCCTCAAGACAGCCCGCAAATTAAATCTGATGGATATACGAATGAAACAATGGCTCTTTTAGGGTTGTTTATACTGTACATATGTATATGTAGGTATGTAATGTATGTATGTATATTGAAATTTCTTACCAGCCAGGATTTTCGAAAATATTTCTTAAAATTGTATGTGGAACATAGCAGTTGTGATATCCCATTCCTATGTATGATCTCCAAATTTCATTTCGTTTTGCAATAAGACGAGCCCTTTCTATTAGCTCATGTTCATCTAAAACATAATTTAAGAACAAACTGATTACATTTTAATAATTTCTAAATATAGTATAAAAATAATCTGAATAACTGAAAATACTATTTAGACTAGAGATACTACTTATAGACTTTTGGTAACAACAACAAATAATCTAATTTTTTTTTTATTGGTTGCTATAGAGAACTCGAACGAGCCAATTCACTGGGGGTTGCCTATATCTATTTGATATGATTTGACCTTAAGCAAGAAGATCAGTACAATAATTACGTTGATAATAACCAACGTCAATGTTATTTATGTAAATGAAAAACAATATCGTTGTTAACTATATTTAACTAACGCTTCATAACTATATACATATGTACATAAATAATAAGACGATTATTGATAATGAGAATAAGATTCTTCGGAAATTTAGTATATGAATCTACTTTGCAGAACTCAATCTCTAGCAAATAATTAAATGAATTTTATAATCTTATCCTTGAACACTTACTTAACGCTTCCTCAATGATCAGATTTCGGCGTAGTTGAATATTGTTTGGTACAGCTCGATCAGTTAAATCATCTAATGACTGTTGGAGAGAGAAAGAGAGATAAAGATAAGGAAAACAATTAGTTATCTATACATATTCATATAAAGAATATACAAATATCGTACCTTATATCCTAGTAAATCTAACATAGCCACAACTTCTGTTTTTCTAGGACCAATATGTCTGGCAGGAAAATCAATTTTATTCGGAAAAATTTCTTTCATAGTTGCAAGACATCTTCGTTGGATGTAGCTATTCGAATTTAATGCACGCGTTATTTTCACTGCGTAGGGAACAATATTCATTGACTTCTGCATTGTTCCTTTAATATTCTTCTTCTTAACTAATTAGTTTTTTTTTGTTATACTTATACAAACAGAACTTGACTTGATAATTATGTACAATAACCAACGGAATTTAAAATAAGACTGGCTGCCAGATCATATTTTGAATATTTTCTTAATTGTGATTTTCTTATCAGGTCTGTTGATTTGCTTTCGTTTTGAGAAATGATAATGATGTAACCCCGACGGCACTAAGGTCATAATATCAATAATAATGATGAAATTAAAAAAAAACCTTAACTAACCTAAAAGTTATTAACTACCGACAGAGTTCCCAAAATATGAAGTGCCGGATTAAACAAAAGGAAGTGTGAAGAGAGAATTTTTTTCAACGTTCCAATTGAAATGTAAAAGTTAAGATAAGCTCCGAGCGACAAAAAAGGAAGAAAGGTCTATGATACATGTGATTTGGGTATGTTATATTTTATGGGGCACTTCTTTAATTACGATTGACCTGTCTTTGACAAATAGTTTGAGTTTAAAAATAAAAAAATTGCAAATTTGTTAAAGACTTACCATAACAAGTCTGACGGATATTGGTGCTCCTTTTATACGGCAAATGACTATTGATCCCATTTTAATTCACCTTTTCACTTTAATTTTTACTTAATTTTCACTTTTATTAATTTTTAAAATATAAAGAAAGTAATAAAACGAGCACTATTTTAACCACTGACTCAAACACATGAAAAGGGGTGTATTTTGGTGCGTACAAAAAGTACAGCTGAAATTTCCATCTGCTTCAGTGTTACTATATGTTACTATAAGTGATTATAGGTAATTTCGACTAGAGTTCTCAGATTTCAAACCGGAACAAACATCCAAAATGAAAAAGGTGATAGAGGATCTTTTTATGAAGTTAAAAATCATTCTGCAGGAGTGGCCGATTATTACCTTTTTTCAAGTTAGAACCATAGACCATAGATATGTTAAAGTAAAGGCAGAAATTTTAATAACTCCAAAACCAAGGATACTAAAAATTAATTGTTGATTTTATTTTGAATAATCTTATGATGATGTAAATGAAGATTGGATCGATTTGAAGGACGATATTTTTTTATAACACCAAGCCCAAACCCAAAAATAGAACCACTTGTTAGAACATAATATTTGGATCATCTTTATCAGGTATGACAAAGTCCTGTAAATTTCGTGATTTATTTTATCAAAATTGATCATATCATTGTGAATAAAATCATTACTTTAATTCAATATCCAAATCATAAAATTTTATTCTGGAACTCACAGTTCTTCCTTTTTATATTAAAAAATTTTACTTCTGCTACTTGATGCTGCTGACACATCAGTCACTTCTTCTGAAGTATCTCGATCCACTGTTGCCAATTCATCTTCAAGACTATCATCAACTTCTGGCATCCGTTCTTCAGTATCCTCAACTTCGTCAAAATACTAATATATAAAAGCGATAAAAATAATTTGGTATTTAGTATGGAGTAGTAGTGAGTAGGTAAAGTACCTTATCAATTTCTTCTCCATGTAAATCTTTATTTTTCAAATTGCCCATCCAAAATACAGATGAACACTGATTGGCAGCTAGCGCAGCCTTTACACGGATCCAAATATTTTCCACAGTTTCGCGTAACAATGGAATTTGAGCTATAATGCCACTATTTCGAATTGCCTATACAAAATGGATTAAGAAAATTCTTCAAATTTTCCATATTCATTCATAGTACACCTGTCCCTCAATTTGCACGGTACTTGATTTACACAGTTTCACTTTTACACGGTTTGTAAATTACTAAATCTTTTATTTCTATTATTTTATATTGAACACACTCATTAAATATTGTGTCTCGTTTTACACGATTTTGATTTACAGGGATTTGTCATGGAACGTATCTACCCGTGCAAATGGAGGGATGGTTGTACTTCATTAATGTTACTTACTTTTGAATGGCAGCACAGAGTATGTAGGAATCGTGTTATTTGTTGTAGACTCTTCAGTAACGCTGTTACACGTTCGGCATTGTTTTTTAGAGAGACTTCTAGTATTGGCATTCCATGTTGTAGAAATATTTTCAAAAATAGTTGAGCATGCTGAAAAAAAACAAATTAAAGAATGAAAGGAATGAATGAAGTGGCTTAAGCCGTCTCAACCTGAAACTGTCGAAATAATCTATTGGCGAGGAAGGCGGAAGTGCGTATAAAAGAAAATCTATTTCAAATTAAAATTTAACGACAAATTCAATAGTAGCAAACAATAGACGATCAAATTAGGCACATACTTGAGAATATAGGGTATTTAGAAGTGTTTTAATCAAATATGGTGGTTGAACAGAGGCCGAGTGGTTCGGTTTCAATTAAAACTTTAGTTGTTCTTTACAAGGCACAATTTTACTTAAATCGGTTCTAATATTTTTATACGAGGCATCCAGAATGACATACATGCACAGTTGTGCCTGAAAAGTACCTAGCACCTATTGCGAATTGTCGTCGGATCGTTTCATCTCTTTTCTCTATTTTCGGTTTCTCGGTTTTTAGATACTTCGTAATTATTTTAGGTGTGCCAATTTCTGTAGAAGGAAAAAACCTTCAAATGTTATTTAAAACATTTAATGATCTTGGAATCACGAGTTGAGCAGATGTTCTAGTTTTTAAGTAATGAAGCTAATCAACCGGCTCTAAATAAACGCTACTAAAGAAAAGATTAAATGTTATGTAACTCATTTTATGATTCTTCTCTAGACCAATAGTGATAGGTCTTAAGATGAAAATAATAACTTTAATAAGAAAGAGACTAACCATTTGTTTTTGGTTTTCTAATGGTTTTGGTACTGGTAATAGTTGGTATTGAAGAGTCACCATAAAAGATCTGATTCCGAAGACCACCAGATTTAGCAACATGAAGAAATGAAAATATTCTTTGGGATTTACAGATAGTATCAGAAACTATGTGTTACTTTAAAGTTGTAGTTGTGGTTGCTAGATGGATAAACTGCAACGTCTATCAAAACTTCAATTCAACTTGAGTGGGCATCGAATTTTTTAAATTTTTTGTATCATAACAAATCATGCGCCTTTTCCTTTTTTTTTTTTTTAATTTTTCAATTGTCAATTATATTTAAAAAATTAAGAAAAATAAAAATTTCCACGGCAATGTCTCCATCTAAACCAAATGAAAGTGAAATTGAATCATTCCAGACAAATCCATACATACAGGAACAACGCAATGAGTTTAATCCAATTATCTTGGAACAAATAAATGTCAATAATATATTTAGACGATTTATTGTGATAACGACCACTGGTCAAGGTCTACTGTCAATTGTGCTATTTTGTGGTGTTACAACAGTATTCTATCAAACTTTTCCCATTATAGAAATAATAAATTTACAAATGTTTTTCTATGGATGTGTACTGCTACTTTGCGGAGGTGGTTTGGGATTTCTAACGGCGATTTTAATTTATTTTCTACAATTTGCTAAAGGTAAGTTTAATGTGTGCTGACTGACATGATTTTCCGGCTTTTTTTACCATTTGTGAAATATAATCGAAATTATTCAGAGATTTGACGCTTGTCAGTTGATTGACGATCTCGTTTACTTAGTGGATGTCTTATTGTGAGACAATTTTTTTTAAAGTCTTGTCATGTTTTTTTAAGTTCATTTTATCGAAATTTTCATAGTTCAAGGACAAAAAAAAAATTCCAGGAAAATCAGCCATTTGTGTGGTCGTTAGCATTGCTATATGCATTGCATTAGTAATAATTGGATTATATTTGATTAAGACTACAGAATCCCAACTACATGATTATGAAAAAACTGATTTTCTCATCATTAGTCAACAGCTGATGGCTACGTACAATGATCAATATAAAACGTCTTGGTTTAAAGTACAAGAATTATTTAAATGCTGTAGTTACAGCAGTATTGCAAAACAATTAAAATTGGATCTTAATCAAAATGATCAATCATTATTAGATGCAGATGATTGTCATTTATTGAACGAAAATAACGAAAATAATTTAGAAAAAAAACAACAAGACCAGTGTGAATCAATGTTCATACAAAAAATACGTAAACTTATTAAAATCAATCAGAACATAACCCTGATCCATTGTGCACAGTTACAAAAGAGACTTTATTTGGGATGCGATCGTAAGTTGACCAATTACGTAATGGAGTCCTGTCGATTAATTTTTTTATATGGATTGATGTTGTTGCCAAATTTAGGATTGAATTTGTTGCTGTATATTTCAAGAAACTGCTTTCATTGATATTGCTATTGAAGATAAAATTCGCGTTGTTTAAGATTTACAGACTTTAAAGATTCAGTTAAGAAATTCTAGTTTTCTATATTATATATATATTTATTTTTTTCTAATTCTGAATTGTAAGTTATTTGTATTTTTATTTTTCCTATGCATGGATGATCTCCGAAATTTGGACTAAAAGTGATCTGCTAATTAACCAAATTTGAACAAAACACAATTGCGCCACGCTGAAGCTTTGAAAGACGCCATAAGATATTTTGAATGAACAATGTTCTCATTAATAAACATCGAGCAGAGGTCTTGAAATCGAACCTTGTGCAACTACCAACACTTACATTACAACAAAATCTCTATTGCCATTATTATCTTCATTTTTGATAGCTTTAACAAACAGTTTTGGTTAACTAATCGACTGAATGAAGTCACAAATCACAGTTATCAATTTTTTTTTTAATTTTTTTTTCTGCGTAACGCGATCTCTATCTCTTTTTTGGTATTTAGTTAGTCAAGTCAACACGTAAGAATTAACAACTTAATACACGGAACAAACATATTGAAGGTGCGGTGCAGTAATTAATTTGAAATTCTACTTACCCGTAAGAATATACTAGCAATTCGTGGAAATCCCAACTGTTTCACAATTTCTAACAAACTATTTAATAGCGAAGATTCAGTTTCCCATAATCGCAATTCAGATTTGGTAGAGCTACTCTTCTCGGTGCGTTTATTTACACATATAAGCAATGCTCCACATAGAGAACGATAGAACAATGGAAAATTATTTCTGAAAATTTAACATAGAATTAGATAAATATTAAATGCATGCGTAAATATGTCAATTACTTATTGAAACACGGGAATGTTTTTAATGTATCCAATTTCCTATTTAAATCCTTTATTTCGATTAACGTTGAATTTATATATTCAGAAATTTCGGAAAGTTTAGTTTGTGCAAATAATCCTTTGAGCAGTTCTTCCAGAAATATGTTGCATTGAGCTCCATTCTCTGGTGTTCCTTCAAACGAATACCAAGGACGAGACAAGAATTTTGCACATAACTTAGCTAAAATCGATTTTTTTTTTCAAATAAATTAATTAGAAAATTAATGAGAACTTACTAACTGAATCGTATACATCAATTTGTTCACAAAATTTACATAGATATTTAACCAAATGAATCATGTGCACTGCTGATCGTAGATCCAAAATGGCTTCCTCATTTTTGATTATGCTGTTTATAGCATCAAGGGTTAAATCACTTATTGATCTATCAATTGCAGGATTCTCTTCAGTTGTACAGGCAATTGTCGAAAGTGATACTTAAAAAATAAAAATTATGTTATTAAATGATCTACGCAATGTCATGATCTGACAAATTTTATCTAATAGATTTTTTCTATTGATATGAAAATGCTTTTTCTGGTACGATATGGAAACGAATTACAATTTTCCAAATTCACCCGCAGATATTATAAATCAATAAAACATAAAACGACCTGGGGGTCATAAACACTCGGGCTGGATAACGTGAGATCAGGAGAACGACTGTACACTATAGAAGCCAGTGGAAAAGAAAACTTGCAAAGGACAAGACCCACCCCGGGTTGTCGCGCCAATGTTGATAAGAGTCATAAACAAATGGTGACCCAAATGTGTAAGTTTTTTCGGCGGCTGGCGGTCGCAAATCGCAAATCTAATTACAGTCGTACCAATTAAATGTACCTTGTTTCGACTTGATCGGTCACCTTTAACAGGCTGGTGTGATTGACGTTACTACTTAAAAATTTATCAATTAAAATGAATACATCGCAAGTGGACGGGAGTACACGTTTGTTAGTTGTTTGATTAGAATTTTTGTCGTCAGATTGTTCATAATAATCGACAGTAGTATATGTAGAACATTTTTTTTAAATAATAATATTCAACCTTTAAGCAAATCCTTATGGATATCATCTGCAAATAGGGGACATGTAAACAAGGCGGCTAACAAACGTAGACATAGGCCAATACAAATTTTTGCATAATTTGCTTCGTCTGTAAATAAATCTGGATGATTTATTTCATCTTCAACAGCATTAAATGTTGTCTTCATATGAGTGATCAGCTTAACATAAAATTAAAAAATTAAAAAACAAAAAAAAAACAAAAACCAAATTAAGAGTTAAAAATTAACAAAAAAAACCGTTACTTGCTCGAAAAACTTCATTATTTTTGGTAAAAATTGAACAACATCATTAACTAGATCAGCTGAAAATATTACACATTCCCACGGTTGATCAGCTACAAATTTCCTCACACCAAATATGGATTCAACTTTAATAACTAAATCCTCCATTATGAACCTAAATATGATAAATACTTTTATAGCAACAAGACATTCTTCAATATTCTTAGATAAAAATTACTTAAATTCTAAAAGCCCCATAAATAGTCCAATTTTATCGTCAGGCAATGGATATTTTATTAAAAGTTCCTCCCTTAACAGAAGCATTATATCTGGATCCATTTGTCTAAAAAAAGAAGATTTTTTTTAATTTTACAAAATTGTATGCTAAAGCTAAGGAGTAAATATTCCAGGCGGCTATACAAATATTGTCATTCATAGCATCGAATTGAGTACCACTGAATTTCTTAGTATCGAATTGCATAGTAGAGGTTAGTAAATCTCTTTAAAGGTTTGCCGATTTCTAGAGAGATTTTATTTCAAACCTTACTTGTTCGTCACATTGACATTTTGACTTCTAATGTTCTTTTAGACACAATTCTCATCTTGCCTTTCCTACAAATATCAGTTAGATCATTCGCTATCGTAAATATGCGCTTCTTCTTTCTAGGGCGCTACAACGTGGTGTACGTTTTGGCCTGCTCAAAGAGCATTCACAGTGATTAATTTTTTACAATGAATGGTTGCTGATCACACAATCAACCCTAATCCGGGCTTAATATGTAGCTAAATTGAATTTAGTCGAAAAAAATCGATAAACACGGGTAAATTGTCATTTTTTAGATCTTTATCTTAAATGAAAATTACCTGTAAATCTCCTTTGGACCGTATGATAGCACAAATATGGCTCTTTTGTCTGATTTTGTTTTTGTTACATTGAGACGGCCGGTCAAATGACTGACAGTAGCATTTTGTGTATTATTTGCAAGAATAGTTAAATTTTCAGTTTCCCCTGGAACGCTTATATTGACAGATGCAGCCTTCTTTTTCGATTTACTTGACGGAGCTAAAATGAATACATAAAAATGGATCTACAGTGAAATTACTCCAGAATTACGTACCGGTGGGTCTTTTGAATTTTACACTATTTGTATGGTGAACATTGAATTGAGATATTGGTGGTGTATATTCGATAGGTGCTTTTATTAATAGCAATCGGATTTTTTCTTCCAATTTTATTAATTCGGTCAATCTTGATAAAACCTGCAAAGATAAAAGAAAATTAACAAGGGAACATTATTATTAGGAGAATTTAACGAGTTGTACCTTTTTTTTAATCATTGGATCTTCTTGGCTTACGAAAGCGCTTATTGTTTCTCTCATCCAGTTAACTGTATAATAGTAAATGTCCAACACTTTTTTCGCAATGTCTTCACTAAAATCTTCAAATATATTCAGATCGGACGTTGTTCCAATACATTTCGGTAAGACAATACTACAACCAAGCACCGCATTGATTTCTTCCAAATTACCATCTGATAAGCGAAAATGGAGAACTCTCATTAAATTAAAGATGGATGTAAGAACTGTTATCGAAGACGCCGAACTGAACAATTAGATTAATTTAAATTTCATTTCTCTAAACATTTTCAAAATTATTTCTGTAATTACTTTGAACTTGATTTAAAAACGCATTCACCAATATTTATCCCAATTGCATTAGCTTCACTACTTTCGTCAGAAATATTGATACAATATTTATACTCCAATGGGATGGCAACGTCAACCGGTACTTGTTCGACAATAAAATTACATTGAAAATCATTTGTAATCAAATCACAAAGCCATGCCAAAAAGCATTTATTGAAAAATGGCAAATTTGTACGACCATTTTTTCTATGCGATATAACCATTGCCAATTCATCGTAACACAAAGCCAATGAATTCGGTGAACTGCACGTCGATGTACGAATAAGTTCTATGGCCAAAACGAGAAAAAATTGCTACATTATTAAAATGAGATGAAATGTTTCCATTACCAATATAGGATGCTGCTACCCGTGCCGTTTCGCTTGGAAGTTCCTCGATCCTAACAAAGTTTTCAGAGTTTAGTTGAAATTCTTCATCGATCGATTGCCATATGATATGATCAATAATACGTACAATACCAATTATACCTTGACGTTGTATACTGGAAATAATAAATAATAATTAAACAACATTAGGTTTTATGGAATAACTGTCCGATTATATAGGAAAGTGAAAAAGGAGACAATAAAAATGTATTTCGTGCAATTTTATTGGTCTTTACTTAGACTAAACCAGAAATTTTTAGACTCCCATTCTATTTTAATACAAAAATGTTTATGACTCCATTTAATGAAAATTGCAATGTAATTTTGATAAACATTTCGTCTCTTCAAAAAAAAAGGCTTGGAAAGCCAGGTTTGAAAAGAAAATTCTAGAGAATTACTCATACACCTTTCAAAATTCCTACATAAATAGTTGGTTTTTTAACACTTTAAATCCTGAGAAAACGATTTTATAGATTTCCTTTTTATGAATAATTGGATTGCATTGTTTCACCGGAAATTGATCAATGAAAGGAATTGTTTAACTTTTTAGCTCTCAATAAATAAAATAAGCTCTCAATATATAAGACGATTATATACTCAGTGGTCATCCTACAAAGGTCTAACATGGATGGTAACTTCGTCAGACGAGAGTAAACTTCGGATATTTGAGGAAAATACTGAGAAAAATCTTCTGCGCTAAAAGGCTGGAAACGGCGAATACATAAGAAGAACCAACTGCGAGCTTAATAACTTCATCGAAAGTGAAGATATTGTTAGATTCATCAAGTTACAACGAATAAATAGAGAACTTGAATGTATACCAGGACAAAAGGATGCCCGCGATCTAGGTGGTGCGATAACCATGGGAGACCTACGCACACTAGAGGTGCAGAATTATAGAACGTGTGCAGCGGGTCGTACAATTTGGAGGAACATTGTGGATAAAGCCAAATCTCACATCGGAACGTGTAAATAAATCAAAAACTGAATAGAATTTCCGTTTTCGTTCATTTCCAGCCCTAACATACATATATGGAAATATTCCTTGTAATCAATAGATTAGTATAAATAAAACCAAATACCATCAACTTACTTTGCAATGCTGCTGGAAACTTGTTTTTGTACTAACATATCAATGGATTCGATGATCACATTCAATCGTTTAAATGGCGGTGTCGGATAGGCTAACGAACAAGTAACATTCATAGCTATACGGAACTGAGTTAACGTTAAATTCGTTGCTTTATCAAAAATTCGCTAAAACAACCGTGAAATTTGTCTATATTTAAAAGAAATTCCAATAAAGATGGCTCCATACATACCAATATTTGCAGGCCATAATTGATATTTTGATTTATCTCTTGCGCAAAATTATTGTTGATATCCGATAGAATATTTAATGCCGACGTATTAATATCATTCACAGAATTGGTTTTATCCATGGCTAGATTGTGTTTGTCACAAACAAATCCAACCAATTTTAATAGTAGCAATTTTTTATCACAATCTTTAATACCAAAGGCAATTCTAAAAAAATAAAATAAATCAAAAATAGCAAAATAAATTCAATGCCAGTTAAAAATCAATCGGGTACTTGTAGGCACAATTGGCAAAATTTGAAATCAATCCATTTTTGTCTTTAAAAAAATTGTCCATCATCTCCAAAAATACGGTCAAGTACTTTATTAAGATGTGAGCAAAATTTGTCGCAACATCTTTTAACAATTTCACATTTATCTCCTCCGATACAATTTTTTTACGAATCTAGATAGAAAATAAAAATCTTCAATATGCTTAGTTATTTTGAAGAAAAACACCATTTCTTACAAAATTTTCCAAGTACTTGCTTTTATCATCGTTAATTTTCATCATCATCAACAATACAATGAAATCGATTGGTTTGAATATTTGCGGCTTCGCAATCGTTCGTATAGTTTTGAACCATACGTCAAATAATTTTTTTGATTTTGTCAATGATCTTGATATACAAATAAAGACTTCGGTTTGATTTTCGTCAATTTCCGTTTCGTTGTCATCGGTTCTGTCCCATTGTAGATATTGCCGAAGTTCGCCAATTATCTAAGATAAAACATTTAATTTATTTATTTTTTCTTAATATGTGGAGAGTGTAAATCAGTCTTTACTTTCCAGTTAAATATAACAAATGTTATTTTAATGCAGATTCACACGGAAATTGGAATATTTGAAACAGGTACGTTAGTATGGCTATAATATGATCGGTCCCGCATTTCACTTTTTTCTCAAAAATCTTTCGTTTTTTTTTACAAAATCATTTGTTTATAATTGTGTATTGGCACAATTTTATTCTCTTAGAAGTGCTAGGAACATGTCTTTCAGTAAACGTAAAATATACCGCCACAAAAAAATCAAGAATCATATGATAACTCAGTACGTAGCATCAGAATCAAAAACATTTTGCCAGATTTGGATTCTACGATCAAAAATTGGCTAGAGTTTAAAATTTCAATAAATATAATTTAACAAAAGTTCAGGTCTCAAAGGGTCAAATTCGAAAAAAAAACACAGAATTTTTCAAAATACAGGTGAAGTGCGATTATATGGAGAAATTTCAAATCAAAAAATTTGGCAACGGCCGTTTTTGGAAACTTGTAAGGACACACTATTTGACTATTTCAGATATTGTCGCAATATTTCAGTATTAATATAAAGATAATAAAACTCTTCAAATGTTTACCCTAATGCTATTAAGGCTGACTGAAATTAGGAATATAAAAAAAAGTGTTTTTCTCAAAAAATTTGAGCTCTTTGTCCAAAACGAAGATATTGAGCTACAATGCTGGAATTTTGCTTGAATACCTTAATTATAGTTACAAGTTTTCACAATGGCACCATGAATTCTTGGAATTCACTCCACCCTAATACACATACATACGACGATGTTGCTTACATAGCGTTTCGAGACGAGATGATAAGTCCATTCATTTTCATTCCTTTCTTTTTACTGATTATGCATTTTTTCAGGTTGCTTTTAGTAAAATTCATTCAAAAAACGTGGACACTTTTAACACTTCATAGTTTCACCCCAAAATAAATTCACTAATAATTTACATACATTTTACAATAAATGTGGAGGGGAAATTGTTATTTCATTCTTTTTTACAATTAATAAAAAATTTGAAAAACTGTTACTTACGTCTGACATAGTTTCCAATTCTTCATTATTAATTTTTAAAAGGAATTTCGTAAATGATGGCAACAACTAAAATAATAATAAAAAAAAATTAATATTAAATGTCCCAACACAATTACCAAACAGTTTCATTAAATTACCATTTTTGGTGCACCATTTTTGATAAAAGAAATTATTTTCTTCCTTATAAGAGATTGATTATCAGCACTTATGCACATATTACCAAATGTCTCCACCGTTGATTGCGTTAGTAAATCTCTATCATTTGGAAGTAATTCTCTGTAAAACAATGAAAATTTTGTAATGAAATTACGACTTAAAAACAAAACTTAATTATTCAATTCATTTTACATTAATTTTGAAATGACTTCATTGTGGCGTGTTAAATCAATCAAATCTTGAAGGCATCGTATAATTTCCTGTTTTGCTGTAGTGGTGGAAACGTCTAAAATTTCAAATATTCTCGTATACAAAATGTCGCCATTCTTGATGTGATCGACAAATTTGAATTGAGATAAAATTAATTCCACATAGGATATTTCTAAATGAGCTGTAGATCTGGACAAAAAAAAAAGATAATAAAAATTCAATTTGAATGTCTTAAATCTTACTCATCCATAGCAAATATTTTCACTTTGTCAAAAAGCAAATTGATTAGACCTTTTTGCAATGGTTCAATCATAAGAAAATCCTCTATCAAGCTTTTCTGTGATTGATTGGGGTGGTCGGCAATAGGTAAATATATCTAATTAATTATAGTTAAAAAAAAATTATTAATTCGGATTTAAATGGCTATCTCGTATTTTTGATTAACTTGGCAGGAGCTCAGCAATTTCATTAGATCTGTGTTGTTTTGTATAGCTGTACCGACGCCATCAAGAAATTCCTTAAGATTTCTGGGACCATTCAAGTTTGTCGTTAGCATTTGTCGACATTTGTTAATAAATTCGAAATGATCTATTTCTGAAATTGTGTAGAAATTATTTTTAAATTAAATTATGCGAAAATTATGAATATATTATTTAATAAAAAAATGGAAGTAAAAAACTTAATTGGTGGTTTAAGGTGAACTTAGGACAAGCTTCAATTGTAAACCCTACTCTGAGACTTTCAGCAAGAAAGGTATACAATCATTGTGAATTCTTCAACAGGACCTTATAAGATATGCAAGTCGTACATACTATAGAGGGCAAGAAAAAATACCTAACTCTTAGCTCTTTGCTATTGCTGTTGAAAATTACGTCATTCAGTGTTTGTAGTATGTGAAATTAAAGGTTTATTGTTACGTTAGTATGGTAGTTAGGGACAATTTTCTACAAAGAATATTATGGGTTACGGGTAGATAACGGCAAAAAAAGGCTTTAGAAAAGTAAATGAGTATTCAAACAGTGAACATTTTATTGTAAGAATCTCTGCAAATAGTACATTCTGCTGTATAATAAAACAGAATAGCTGTACTAATACTAGATTGAAAATTATTGAACAATTCGTTCATTGTAATCATTTTTAAGGTTTTCAAAGTTTTATAATCAGTGCAATAATTACATTAAGTACAGCGTTTTAATACTGAATATACAATAGTTAGGTCTGGCTACGAGCAATCATTCAAATGAATTAATGGTAGGGCTTCCCTAAGCGTAAGTTTACCTGGCGTCAAATTCTACATTTCAATGAAATCTTTAATACATACTTAATGTAAAAAAGTCTGCGTTGCCAAATTCAACTCCACAATCCATCAATACTTTTTCGTAGTAAGACCTTGGTGAACGCTGCGTTTGATTAGAAAGCTGAGTACGACATTGAACACTTCGTTGTGATAAATATCGTCGTTGAGTTGGTGTCTGACTAGGTGGTATTTCTTCATCTTCATTGAGTTTCTAAAAAAATTATTAGAAAATCATTACCCTTTCTTCCAAATGAGACAAAGACAAATCTTATTAAGTCACATATTTACACAGGTAAATAAACGTTATCAATTACCTGTATTTTTGGTGGTATTAAATCGTCCTGATTTTGAATATCTCTTAAGACACTGTCTGAAGAACTTGATATTGTCTCAGCATGAACTTCTACTACCAAAGAACTGCCAGGTTGACTGGGACCACTTGTTGAATTACTTCCTTTTATATTTCGATATCGCTTGTTTTTGTACATGATTTCAGTTTAACATAAATTGAACAACGAACGTTTAAAAACTTTAAATTGTACAGATATTTGTTAACATTTTCACCGAATTTGCGCGCTTTTGAATTATGGACTGCCAAATTCTTTATTTCACAATTGTGACATTTATGGACTACGTTCAATAAAATGAAATGTTAGATACACACTTTATGTTGGAGTGTCTACCTACATCCAACATTAATATTAATAGTAAATCCATGGTTTACCTCTCTTTACCTAGATCTCCTCATTTTGTAAAGCTACAAATTTTTAAATTATTGTAACAATTCATTCAAAACTAGTTGAAATCGAATTATAACAAAAACGATGAAAAAAAAATATGGGGGGATGAACACAAGATATTTAATCAGACGCCTTTGTTTTCTTATTTAAAAAAAAAAAATCTTTGTTGACAGTTCTCAGCAGAGAGTATAAAATCGTCGGTTTGCAATACTAAAAATGGCGTATTTTTTTCCCATCCTGCTGCACCCGACGTTGTGTGCGTATTTTATGATATATATGCCGTGTACTCTTTTGTATATTTTCTCTACTTACTCAAATGTTGCAGCTGTGCAGCTAAGGGAGGAAGGAGAATTCGCCATTTTCATTATGACCAAACGACGATTTTACTGCCAGAATTGTCAATAGATAGGTACACAGCCATAATTTTTCTTTGAGTTATCGTTTGATTAAAATATAATTAGTTAAGAAATTATTTAATAAATGTTAATCAGTAGTTAACAAAAATGTCTTTATTTAAACATCAAAAAAACTGTGTAATGAGGTGCAAGTTTTCAGATGAGGAGTATCCCAAGACATCGTTTCATACGTAAGTGTTTACAACATTATCAAATAGTTTTTTTTTAAATATTTTTATTATATAATAAATTGTGTTTTGTTGGCTGTGATCATTTTAAGTCATTTGGCATGAACTAAACTGATTTTTTTAAAAATATTAATTCAGTAACACTACGAACATAAGTACATTTTAAATTGCTTCACAATTCGTTAAGTTATGTACAAAAAACAAAGGCGTCTCATTAAATATTTGGTGTTCATGCCCTCTGTTTTTTTTTGCTTCGTTTTTGTTATTATTCGATTTCAACTAATTTTTAAACTGTTGTAATGAATTGTTACAATAATTTATAAATTTGTAGGTTTCCAAAACATGAAGATCTACGTAAAGCATGGATTGATGCAACTAAGATTCCGAGTTGGAGTCCATCAACATATTCTCGTTTGTGCTCGAGACACTTTGATTTAAAATACTTGGACAAGCCTCAGAATGGAAAAGTTTACCTACGGAGAAGCGCAATTCCAACGATTTTTGAACAAAAATCGCTACAAGATTTGAACCAAATCTCATTGGCTTATAAAAAATCCGTAAGTATGAGGTTTTGAATTTTTTTGACTAATTTGAGAATTTCCTTTTCGATGCAAAAAAAAAACAATACAAAATATATATATAACTCAATAGTGGTGATGCTCCCTTCATTTTTTTTCAAGCTTACGTCAAACAACAACTTATATTTTTGAAATTCGGTATATTTTGAAATGAGTTATTGACAAATAAAGTATATAATGGTATTTTGTAAGTAATACTTGTGGGCAATTTTTAAAATTAACATGTAAAGTGTGGGTAATATATGACAACTCATCACGGCTGCCCCCTTTTCTCCCTCTTATGGATCTCGTAAAATAAAGTCTAGACGTTCCTCCTTTGGAGAAAATTATCCTCCTTGTCCTCCTTTTACTCAATTTAATTCAATAATATCAATAAAAACATGTAATGTGTCTTACACATCGTGATTGTTGTATTGTATTGTTATTTGGGGGTGATCGATGCTCCTCGACCTGTATTTAGAACTATTACTGTAACCCACTTCTTACTTCTATTTTCATGGAAACATTTCATTACCTAAAATACCTCCTCAAGTCCTGTTTCTTTAAGGAATTTTAGGATCTTGAATTTTAGAATTCCCCAGATGATCAGGATAAGCAAATGTATTGGGGTTTCTTTTGCTTCTTGACAGAACCTGCACATGCCGCTTTCAAGCCTAGTATAATTTCTGTACTCACAAATTTTTGATGATTACAAATATGTCTATTTACAGTTTAAATTATAGTACAGATCATTTCTCTAGCGTTCAACACCCGTCAGACTTTCTTTTATATGTTCTGAGTTTATTTGAAAATTGGAACTAACAATTTGCTGAGAAAAGATATTTATTCTTAGAAGATTCATGAATCGTCTTTAGAATGCTATTCCGTTTCATCAGCCAACAATTCGAACAATATTGCGGGTATTTTCTGAGTTTATTGTTGACAATAAGAATTTTTGTTTCCACCAGGATCAATTTTTGAAAATTGTGAAAATTGAAAATTCAACTGAATCTGTAAAAGCATCAAAGACAAATATAAAATGTAAATCAAATCCTATAGAAGTTAAAACAGAAAAGGCATCACCAATAGACAATATAAAAGTGAAACAATCTGTCGAAATAGACGAAGATGAAATGGAAGTTAAAAATAAAGAAGGAATACTAATAGATAATTTAAAAGTGAAACAATCTCTTGAAATAGACCGGAAAACGAACAATTGGTATCAAACTTTATATAATTTGATACAATCAGCACCAGCTAATAAAATGGATTGTTATAAACGACGACCTATCTGTGTAATGAGGTGCAAATATTCAGATGAGGAATTTTTCAAAACATCATTTCACATGTAAGTGTTTTCATTATTAAATAGTTTTTTTTTGAAAAATAGTTTTTTTATATAATAAATTGTGTTTTGTTGGTACTATGAACTAAACTGATTTTTTTAAGTCTCATTAAATATTTGGTGTTCATGCCCCCTGTTTTTTTTCTTCGTTTTTGTTATTATTCGATTTCAATTAATTTTTAAACTGTTGTAATGAATTGTTACAATAATTTATAAATTTTTAGGTTTCCAAAACATGGAGACCTACGTAAAGCATGGATTGACGCAACTAAGATTCCGAGTTGGAGTCCAACATCATATACTCGTTTGTGCTCGAGACACTTTGAATTGAAATACTTGGACAAGCCTCAGAGTGGAAAAGTTTACCTGAGGAAAAGCGCAATTCCAACGATTTTTGAAGAAAAATCAGTGCATGATTTGACCTTCATTTCACTGGCTTATAAAAAACCCGTAAGTGTAGTCTGTAGAATGTTATTCCGTTTCATATAATAACAATTCGAACAATATTGCCGGCATTTTTTGAGTTTATTGTTGACAATAAAAAATTTTGCATCCACCAGGGTCGCTATTTGAAAATTGATTTAACCAAATCTGTAAAAGCTTCAATGACAAATACAGAAATTAAATCAAATCCTATAGAAGTTATAACTGAAGTAGCATCATCAGTAGATAATTTAAAAGTGGAACAATCTCTCGAAAGAGACGAAGAAGAGATAGAAGTTAAAAATGAAGAAGAATTACTAATAGATAATATAAAAGTGGAAGAATCTCTTGAAATAGATCAAGAAGAGATGGAAGTTAAAAATAAAGAAGTATTACCGATAGATAATATGAAAGTGGAACACCCTCTCGAAATAGACCAAGAAGGGATGGAAGTTAAAAATAAAGAAGTATTACCGATAGATAATATCAAAGTGGAACACCCTCTCGAAATCGACCAAGAAGGGATGGAAGTTGAAACTGAAGTAGCATCATCAGTAGATAATATAAAAGTGGAACATCCTCTCGAAATAGACCAAGAAGGGATGGAAGTTGAAAATGAAGAAGCATTACCAATAGATAATATAAATGTGGAACAATCTCTCGAAATAAACCGGGAACCGAACAATTCGTATCAAGCTCTGGATAATTTAAGACAAATGGAACAAAATCAATCAGAACCAGTTAATAAAATGGGTTGTTATAAACGACGATCCAACTGTGTAATGAGGTGCAAGTTTTCAGATGAGGAATATCCCAAAACATCGTTTCATTCGTAAGTGTTTACATTATCAAATAGAGTTTTCTTTGAAAAATAGTTTTATTATATAATAAATTGTGTTTTGTTGATTGTTATAATTTTAAGAAAGTTATTTCGTATAAACTAAATTGATTTTTTTAAGAATATTCAATAACACTATGTAACGTATATTTTAATTTGATTCACAATTTTTTAGGTTATGTACAAAAAACAAAGGCGTCTCATTTAATTATTTTGTACTTATGCGCCCATATTTATTCTTGTATGATTTTAATCAAGGGTATTATAACTTTGGTATTGAGTTTGTACCGTCCCTTATCCCTTTGCGGATAAAAACAAAAACTGGCATTCAATTTTTTTATTTACAGTTCATTGTTAAAGAGGTGGTCCCATCTGAGCACCACCAGTCCAGTAGAGCAGAAAGTATTTTTTGTGAAATTCTAAGAAACAATTTTGTTTCTCACTTAAACCACTTAAACATAGCTCCACATTGCATGAACTACAATGCCATTTTGTACGGTGTTGTAACTCTGTGCTATAATATGCACATCTTACTTTGGTTCTGCGTACATGCATATGAGAGGCCTTGTCGATTCTTTTTTCCAGTGGAACATGTAGTTTAAATTAATTATTAGTTATTTTTGTAGATTTGTTGCCTCTTTTAAAGGTTTCAAGATCGAAATTACCAATTAATCCAGCTGCCACCGCAATTCTAAAATCCTTTAGTGCTATTTGTGCGCCTTCCGTTCCTAATTTGAATAATATATATGCGTTTACTACTGTCAGATCCAATTTCAACTAATTTTTAAACTGTTATAATGAATTGTTACAATAATTTATAAATTTGTAGGTTTCCAAAAGAAGAAAATCTACGTAAAGCATGGATTGACGCGACTAAGATTCCGAATTGGAGTCCAACATCATATAGTCGTTTGTGCTCGAGACACTTTGAATTGAAATACTTGCCTCAGAATGGAAAAGTTTACCTTCGGAGAAGCGCAATTCCAACGATTTTTGAACAAAAATTACCGCAAGATTTGAACAACATTTCATTGGCTTATAAAAAACCCGTAAGTGTTTTCCTTTTCATATAATAACAATTCGAACTATATTGCGGGGATTTTTTGAGTTTATTGTTGACAATAAAAAATTTTGTATCCACCAGGATCGCTATTTGAAAATTGTGAAAATTGAAATTTTAACCGAATCTTTAAGAGCATCAATGACAAATACAGAAATTAAATCAAATCCTATAGAATTTAAAACAGAAGTAGCATCATCAGAAGATAATTTAAAAGTGGAACAATATCCCGAAAGAGACGAAGAAGAGATAGAAGTTAAAAATGAAGAAGAATTACCAATAGATAATATAAAAGTGGAACAATCTCTCGAAATAGACCAAGAAGGGATGGAAGTTGAAAATGAAGAAGCATTACCAATAGATAATATAAATGTGGAACAATCTCTCGAAATAGACAAAGAAGGTATGGAAGTTGAGAATGAACCATCACCAATAGATAATTTAAAAGTAGAACAATCTCTCGAAATAAACCGGGAACCGAACAATTGGCATCAAGCTCTGGATAATTTAAGACAAATGGGACAAAATCAATCAGCACCAGTTAATAAAATGGGTTGTTATAAACGACGATCCAACTGTGTAATGAGGTGCAAGTTTTCAGATGAGGAATATCCCAAAACATCGTTTCATTCGTAAGTGTTTACATTATCAAATAGAGTTTTCTTTGAAAAATAGTTTTATTATATAATAAATTGTGTTTTGTTGATTGTTATAATTTTAAGAAAGACATTTCGCATAAACATAAACTAAATTGATTTTTTAAAGAATATTCAGCAACAATATGTAACGTACATTTTAATTTAATTCACAATTTGTTAGGTTATGTACAAAAAACAAAGGCGTCTCAATAAATATTTTATGCTTATCCGCCCGTTTTTTCCTCGTTTTTGTTATTCGATTTGAACTAATTTTGAACTATTGAAATGAATTTTTTTTAATTTTTAGGTTTCCAAAACAAGGAGATCTACGTAAAGCATGGATTGACGCTACTAAAATTCCGAATTGGAGTCCAACATCATATACTAATTTGTGTTCGAGACACTTTGAATTGAAATACTTGGACAAGCCTCAGAATGGAAAAGTTTATCTACGGAGAAGCGCAATTCCAACGATTTTTGGACAAAAATCACTTCAAGATTTGAACAAAATTTCATTGGCTTATAAAAAATCCGTAAGTACGAGTTTATTTGAGGTTTTGAATTTTTTTTAACTAATTTGTGAATTTCCTTTTCGATCCACTATATTCAAACAAAAATAGAATTCAATCAATTGATGCAAAAAAAAACAATACAAAATATATATATAACTCAATAGTGGTGATGCTCCCTTCATTTTTTTCAAGTTCTGTGCCTCTGTGTATTGTACGTCAAACATAATCACCTTTATTTTTCAAATTAAATTTGTTTTAGTGAATTTTCTATTTACCTATACGTTTAATTGAATTTATGTTAAAACAGATCATAAAAATATCTCGAATTATGGAAGAGTCAAAAAGAAATTTGTCTATTAAAGCTAAGAAGGCATTAAAACTAAAGTCTTCAATACCATTGGAAGTAAAACAGGTTAAATATTTTTACTTTTTAAACTAACAATATTCCAGATCAAAATGCCAAATTATTCCAAATTACAAACATTAGTTTCGAACTAATGATAGAAATTTCAAACTTACCGAAGCGTTTCAAATAATTATCAGCGAAACAAACATAACCTCAAAGTTTGTTTTAACTTAAACTGGCTTGAGTGCGGTAACAAAACTCAAGCCTAGTGTTATTTCTAAACTCATAATTTTGATGCTAAAAATGTCTAAATCTGTCCATTTAAAGTTTGAATTATACATTTCTCTAACGCTCGACGCCCATCCACGCTTTCTTTTATATGTTCTGAGTTTATTTGAAAATTGGAATTAATAATTTGCTGATAGAAGATATTTATTCTTCGAAAATTCACGAATCGAATCTCGATCCACCATGATATTTTTTTGAATACAATAAAACCAATGGTGTTGGTGTCCCTGTTTATACGGTCTCGCAATAGTAAATCCATTGATCACCAGTTTTGTTCACTGATCTCCAAATTTATTTACTTTTATTAATTAGGAAATTATCGATGAGAAAATATCACCATATTTTTTGCCAAAAAAAACTAGAAAACGAATTAAAATCGAATATGAACAAACTAAATCTGATGAAATTGCAAAAATTGAAAATTCAACCAAATCTGTAAAAGCACATAAATCAAATCCTATAGAAGTTAAAAATGAAGAAGCATCACCAATAGATAATTTAAAAGTGGAACAATCTCTTGAAATAGACCGAAAAGAGATCATGAAACAGTCGAGATGGGAACCGAACAATTGGCATCAAACTCTGGAAAATTTGAGACAAATGCGAAAAGATCAATCAGCACCAGTTGATACAATGGGCTGTCATAAGTGTTTCGATGAATTTGCCGATGAAAAGGTTTTAGATACGCACAAAAGGAGGAGATTATTTTTATAAAAAATATATATTATTTTCTAGACTAAACGTTATCATATATTAATCGCACTAATGCTCTCAAGTCAAACGAAAGATCAGCCCACATATGAGGCAATGAATCGTCTTAAACAGCATGGACTTACACCAGAACAAATTGTGAATACTGATAGTTTGGTTCTTGAGAAATTAATTTCACCCGTATCATTTTATAGGGTAAGTATCTAATTTTATCTATTCTAAGAACCTGGCAATATTTTGTGTTTGTCTTAGAACAAAACTAAGTATATACAAAACGCGTCTAAAATTTTAATTGATCAATACTCATCTGATATACCAAACAATATAGATGATCTGATAAAACTACCAGGAGTTGGTCCGAAAATGGCACATATTTGCATGAATTCAGCATGGAATATTGTTACCGGAATTGGTATGAATTTTATCAACAGTCAACACTATCAAATCTGTTTAATTTCTATGATTGATTAATTTCAGGTGTAGATACGCACGTACATAGAATAACAAATCGATTGCGATGGGTAGAAAAACCAACATTAACTCCCGAACAAACACGAATTGCATTGGAAAAATGGCTACCGTTTGATCATTGGCATGAAATTAATAAAATGTTGGTTGGATTTGGACAAACTATTTGTACACCACGGAATCCAAAGTGTAGTGACTGTGTAAATAGTGAGATTTGTCCATCGAAAGGTATAAAAACGTGATGCATTTATTTATTTTTTTTTTTTTTAAATGATTAAATCCTTGGTAAATGAATAATTAAAATATTGAAGAAAATGAAATTGTCTTCTAATCGCTCTTACTCATATATCGCACACGTATTTCTAAACTGATAAAAAATTGAATTTTTGGAAAAATGAAAAAAATTGTTTTTATAGCCGTGTGAGGTAGTATTGGCATGTACCTTATAGTTTGTTGTATTTTGAAGTTTTAATTTACTTTTGTTGGTTTATAAAAAAAGAAATAAATATTTTGAAGATACAACTCAAAAAAATAACGTTTTCGGTGTTGTGTCACTTCAAAAGTACGTGTGCGATATATATATATATATATATATATATATATATATATATCTTTTACAGGTGGTAATGAATTGGGGACTAAAGAACAATCGTTATTTCATCACCTAATAACGGGTTCTATATATATAGCTTCAGTGCCAATTGAATTTTATATGTATTGCCATTTCCATAAAATTCAATGATAAGGTGACGATTTGTACTGGCATGATTTATATATAGAGGAGGTGGTTTGTTTCTTATTTCCTCTAGGAAGTAAAATAAATTATTTAATAACAGTAATGAAATGGACATTGATCCTGTTTTATGCAAAATAAAAAATTTAAGCTTTTTTCTATATATAGTTTTGTACAAATTTTGCTAGGAAACGCAAGCAGACAATGTTTTTTATAGAAAATTTATATGTGAGGGGGTCAAAGGGGTAGGAGTGATTTTGGTCATTTTCAATGTCAGCCGCCCTGTGAAAAATTCAAATCTCTAGTTCAACACGTTAGTTTGATAAAAAAAACCCAATTTTTTCGATCCATTTTGAAAACTGCATATAAATAACATTTTGTGGCAACCCTCTGTAAATACTCTCGTCTCTCGCTGCATTTAAAAGAGACAAGGACGATAAAATGCATGCATATACGGTAATTGAACAAACAAATCACTAGTAGAATAAAGAACATACCCCTAATGCGGTGCGTTGTGTTAAGTGGTGAGTTTCGAATGACACTTATTAGCTGTCAAAATGAAATTTTAATTTGTCTCGCTCGATTTTTCAATGAAAGTCCTTTGTGCTGTAAAAAAATGGCTAAAAACTCTTCCACGGTGTATTTAGGTTTCGAAGACGATGCTGTTACCGAGAAAAATAGAATTCTGGTTAATTTTACTACAAATAAAGTTGGTGGCGTACCGGTAAGCGGATTAATTTTTTTAATAAATCAATTTTTCAATTTTGCATACGTGTTGGATGTACACTAAAAAGATTACATACTGCATAACTTTAGGCATTTAAATTTTATTGCTATTTATAGATTTGGCCTGGTTCTGAAATAACCATACCACCCTGTTCGATTTGTGGTCTAAGACGTCCTCTACTCTTGCAAATCTATGCTCCATTGGATAATTCACAATTTCATCGTACGCTCTATATATTTTCCTGTGTTAATGCGATATGTTCCAATCAATCGACTGGTTGGATATGTATACGAGTTCAGCAAATTGAAAAAGTTATCGAGAAAGATGTGGCCAAATTACGTACTACTGCACCGAACATTAATTGGTGTAGTGGCGTCAATGATTGGGAAGATTCCGAGGATTTGTATACGGGAGATGCAGATAATTGCAACGAACAAAATGGAAATATTATCAGGAATGATAATAGGTTTGTCCATAAAGCCTGGCATTGGTTCAATTTATCCAACATCATTGTTTATTTTTCTTACAGCAGGATGTCAGATGAAGATGACGAAAGCAACTCTATGGAAAGTGATCCGATTCCGGCATTTGGAAATCTGCAAGTAGATGATAAAAATGCTAATTGTGGAGCACAGGGTAAACATTAATAGTTCTTTTAAATGTAAAATTATGTACAAATTAATGAATGAAGGTGGTGCTGTTGGACGATTGAATTCGCCAAAAGCTTCTGCCGAAATCGAAGGTGAAGAATCCGAATTGGTTTCAATAGATGCTCCAGTTGCTCCACAACGGGATTTAATTGCTCTATTAAAGCAAACAACGGCTGTTCCAAATGATCTTTCTAAAATTATTTTAAAAAGTTTTTTCATTTCTGTCGACGAGGATCGAGCGCAGCAGCTGGGATCTGTTAGCGATCATGTGCGTGATTTGATGCAAGAATATCAAAGCAGAGATGAAAGTAAGTAAGATGCTTTATGGCATTTTTCCATTTCCGAATCCTTTCTTTTGCTTATGCTTCGTTGCCAAACAAGAAATAAACAAAAAAAAAAAGAGCGAACACTAATAACTGATTTTTTTAAGAAGTTCGTACGAGTCCTAGTAGCCCAGGTAATGTGGCTGCAGGTGGAGGTGACAACGAGGAAATATACGAGAGAGGAATTCCAGTTCACGGAGACACAATGTTTCACAATTTCTTATTAACAATACAAGAGAATCCTGGACAGATTATGCGGTAAAGATTATATTTTATTTGTATAGACACATAGAAACATTGCATTGAAACATTTTTTTTTTAGATATTCTCGAGATACGGTGCCATTACTTATAGCACCATTGCAAGAGATAAATGTGCCGAGATGCCAAAATTGTGGTGGCGAAATGATATGTGAAATTCAAATATTGCCAACATTAATTCCAAAATTACGTTTTATCAACGGTGATCCAGCGCCAATTGAATTTGGCAATGTGTTAGTTTATACGTGTAATAAAAGTTGTTGGGATACTCCCGATAAAATGCGTATTGAACAGGTATTAGTTCAACCGGAAATCTAAAGTTAATGCACATATAAAAATTATCTACTACATATTTTTAAAGAGAGATATTTATTGAAATTTTGCGTAGTTTATAAATTTTTAGTGTGGTAACTTTACCAAAGTTGTCATTATTTTTTAGATTACTCATATTATGGTAGAAAAATTCTTCTCTGTTATGCGAATTTCCATTGTTTTCCTGTAATGTACTGTAATGTACTTGATTGTACATTAAGTTTCATTCTGTTGTCTGTGTCTGCAAAATATTCCGTCCATTTTTGTGATTTTCTATAGTGGGTTGTCACCGTATGCCAACATAATTGGGATAATTATGCCAAAGCATATATGAAGTTCAAAAAATTTATACATTTTAGGATTACTTTGCCAATCGGAGGTTACTAATTTACGGCATGGTGCCATATTCCTTTAATTTTTTGTTTTACATCGTTTTTATTCCCTTCGAGCATCTAGGCTAGTCCAAACACTCAAAACAATTTATTCATCTTGGGGCAATATTTTGTCTTTGGGGAAAATGAGATAATTTTAAAGGGCTGATAAAACAATAACATTTGCTTTAGAAAATAGGGGGAATTCATTTATTACAGCACACAGAATCAGGGCTAGCCGGGTCCAATGACCGTCTATATTAAACTTTGTTTATATCAGAAGATTTTTTCGACTCCTGTAGTCTTAGATTATCACACGACCTTCTTGGATTATAGCAGCGAGTGTCAATGTAAATCCAAGTAATAAACAAGTCTGATTTATTGATAATAATAGATGTCTTTATTAAATTAAGGAGTACGTTTTAGACAATTACTAAAAAATGTTCAGGGTGAACCCCTCTATCGATGCCTCTCCTCCAATGAATTTTATTTTTAACTTTTAAACCCCACCCCCTAAAAACGGCCATGTGCCGCTATTTCCCCAAACAAATCTTGCTCTGGGAGACTACGCCTCGAACGAACAGCCCTTTATGTTTAAGTAAACTGAAAAATTTGGGAGATTCTTCCTTTTTTTTATATTTGGGGTCGTAGATATGGTTTCTTACAGGAAGTGGTGGGTTAAAAATGATGAGAGACGCTATATTTAATATAATTAAACTGATTGTCATATTTTTAAATCCTTTAGGTGATTTGAATACCAAATTATCCTTATTTATGGCTTAGAGCTGTCACAAAATTCTGTATAATAAAATGGAATTTTGGACTATCTTGGTAATTCGAATAATATGTCCATTTCTTGGGAGTACCTTCGCGTAACTAGTAGACAAGCATTTTTTCCGACCATAGTTACATTTTCTAAAAATAATGACCACACAACAATTCATATTTATGTATATAAATAGATTACATAATAATAATATCAACGATATTTAAAATGATGTCAATTTCCGAACCGTGCTGTGTGCAACTACATACATTTATTGTTTACTGACACAATAGCCACTGTCACAGTTACAATATGAGGTCTGGGACTTTTTTTTTTTTTTGATGTTTGAAAAAACCTTCCAATTTACGAAGTTCTTACGATTATTTTTCGAATAAAATTGAAAATCATCTATAATACTGTGAGAGCTCCCTGAAAAAAATTATTAAATAAGAAAAATTAACTGAATTTATAAATTTGGCGGTCATAGGCTCCATAACTGTATATGTTAACGGGATCAACATTAAAATGTTAGAGTTTTAATGATCGCAAAGCCTGAAAGTAAAAAATACATCAGGATTTGAATGAAAACGGTCAACTTAATCAGAACTAAAATTTAAAATATTTGTTCTTTTAATATCAAATCCCCTAGAGATGGCAATTTCATAGAATTGGCGCTTGTTGGCCCTTGAATTGATAATCATTTTTTGTTTTTGGTTGAATTTCTAAACTCTGACTGTGTTGGCCATTTTGAGATAATCAATTAAAGTTGCTGTAAAGTAAAATATTAATTTGGGGCAGAATGGAATACTTGTTCATGCATACACCTAACTACCATATTAAGATTACGAAAAAATCAAACCTAACCATCAACCACCGTCTCTGAAACTATTATTTTACCGTTCTAATTAATATTTAATAAAACAAAATATTTTACAGCTCTAAATAATATTTTTAAAATGGCCGACACAGTCAGAGATTGAAATTCGACCAGAACAACAAATAATTTTCTATAACTTTTTTCGGTTACAACATTTTTGAAATAAATTAACTTAACCCTAATCGTGTCACGATGTGACTCTGAGTCACATTTTGATTATTTCATATTGCATTTCCAACATTTTTTCTTGCTTATTATTTAAATTAACAATTAACACTAAAAAAATAGTAATTGCAAATTTGGAGTTAGGCATGATATCAAAATTGACCTTTTATAGAAAAAGTAACA
>JANSTT010016805.1:0-19889 GCA_026745375.1 Platyura marginata | reverse complement strand
AGAATTATACAGATAATAAACGGTGTGCTACTGATGTGATGTACTCACTTTGCATCATAATTATAAAGATCTTTCAGTTATGATTGTGATAACAACACATTCATTTAAACTAACAAATTTCGTCAAGCAATTTTTAGTACGATAAGATTTTATCACATTCATTGTGTAAATATAATAATTACTAATCCCTTTTTATTAATTAAATACCTATGTGACGATTTCGAAATGTAAATAAATTTCAATACCAGTTGTTAACACCTTTTAATAAAATACCCAGATGAAGACAAGCCTATATGTTTGGTTCACATATTTAAAAACAGAAAAAAAATGTTATCCAAATATGTACCTAATATGTACAATATTAATAGTGAAATGAAAACAGAGATCAATTATAAAAGTAACAGAAATTCGTATTGGTAAATTTTATTTGGTTAAGATTCGATACAGAATTCTGGTATCGATAATATTTCCATAGAGATTTTTCTTGAAGCGACATAGCGCCCCCCCCATTAATCACAATTAAGACTAATATCCTATTCACAAATTTAGAACGAAATAATATGTTATGGAACTGAAATAATATGTCTGTTCCTTCGAAGAAGAACGAAATTGCAACTAGTGCTTCCATATTTTTAAAAATTACTGAAGCTAAAATCGAACACGAAACAACAAACTTTTCTCTATATTTTTCATTCTTTTTTGTTATTGAGATTTTTCGTTTTTTACCTTTTACACTCAATTAACTGTCTTAACATTATTACCATTTATATGCATAACCAGTAAAGTAGAAATGATTGGCTACGCCGATTATAATAGACCCGTGTGAGTACTATCCATGCCTATTTTGTTTGTAGATATTGAGTAAATTGAATACAAATGATTAGAAATAACATAGAAATAACATAAATTTGATTGTGGCACCATAACGACAGGCCCTGGAACTGTGTGGTCTATAAATTAAATTTTCATTTTCTTCATATTCATTTTTTCCGTAATCCTAAATACTTTTCGAGTAAATGATTAAAAGCTCTAGAAATTCAATAAAATTGATTGCAGCGCAATAACGGTAGGTCATGTAACTTTTTGGTCTATAAATAAATGTTCATTTTTATATTCTCCATAATTGTTGTCATATTCATTTTTTCTACATTTCAACTAAATGATAAAAATTAGGTTCACACTGTCTACCACAGTCTCCCCTATATTTTGTCGGATTTGCTCCAAAAACAATAGGACTAAAAGATAAACTGTCAAAATTTCAGCTTTCTAACTTCAGCTGTTAAGCCGGAACCTTGATTACGGGCGGACGGACCGGTGTACATGCATATTTCGAATTAGAATTTCACGAGAAAGACAATGATGTATTAAGGAGCATTACAAACTTCATACCAAAGTTAGAATACCCTTCGATTAACATCATACGGGTATAAAAAAAAACTTAGAATAGGTTAAAAGATTCGTACGATGAGAGCATACGATAAAAAATTCTGTTGAACAAAAAAATATTTGTTCTTTGCAAGATAAAATAAATTTAAGAAATGATTTGCAACATTTGCAAATTCAAAGGAGCAATATTATAAATTATTGTATTATAACGTCACAGGTATTTCCACAGATAAATAAATATATTTGAAGATGGTTTTTGTATAACAATACTGTTTTGAGATAATGTAAAATATCATCCATTCACAGGGTGAATCTGATAACAATCACGATGTTATTTGTTTTTAGTTTCTTTTATCGACTTCCGTTTATTGTGATGTAGTATTTTCCACTGACTTAGATGACCTATCTAATGATACTCTTTATAATTCATTCATCTTAATTGATTTTCATTTGATTATTTCGATTATTGTCATGCACACATCATCACTATTAAAAGTCATGCTATCTTTATCGAAGACTCTCTTCTGGAAAACTTTGCCGTACCCTAAATCGCATAATTCCATTTAATTTTTTTGGTTCTTAGAACTCTCTTTCCATCCCCATAAAGCGTCTAAGATTAGATTCTCAGATTAGATAAGTATAAATTTAAATTTAATATTTTTTTTCATTTATTGTTTTTCTCTCATTTGTTGTCTCTCTATTTTTGTATATATTTTCATTAAGTAGGTATGTACATACAGGGTGATCCGTGAAAGATGGTCATTTTCTCAGATAGTGGTAGGAAAGGTCAAAATAAAATTAAAATCACATATGTCGATTTGAATTTATAGGATTGGTTGTGAGAAGGTGCGTTGGTTGATCAGTGGTTAAGCATTTGACCTAGGACCCCAGACAAAATTTTCGATGGAATATATTTCAGTTAATTATATGGGAGGTGTTTGACTTGGCGGTAGGTCTCCTCCACATCACACGTATACGAAAATCCTATGGACCATAACCATGCAGATGGACATGGAAGCAAAAAATATGTTCTAAAAGACTAACAACTTCAAAATTATATTTTATGGGTAACACATAATTAGAATTTCTTTTCTATTTATTTTGCACTAAAGAGTTCAATATGCTTTAATCCACTTCATTTATATCTATACAAATTATGTTCCTCAAAAAAGTTTAATTCTACAAGAAATATTGTTTTTTTTGTTTTTTTTAGATTATATCGGTTCTTTCTTAAGAAACGCCCACTATGCATAAATAAAGACCACACGTCGTTGGCATCTTAAATCTTTGGAGTAAAGTCTCAAGGTTAATAATACTCAATCAAACAACATAACAACAAAACATAAAAATCTTGTTTCTTTATATTTACAGTTTGCAGTGTTTGTTTAAATTGTCTTTACCAATATTTAATTGTTTTTTGTTTGTCTGCCTACATAGCAATTATGAGTGCACAATTACTTGTACCTTACCAGTTACAATTTAATCTAAAATTAATTGGAAATACAATTTTATAATCAAGTTCAAAGGCAAAGGGTCTTTCAATTACAGTAAGATGACTATAATGACTTCTAATCAGTAACAATTGACATGTATCCGGAAATAGGTGTGCATTTCCCATTAATATATGTACATGTTATGTTCTATATCTAATTCTATAGCATCAAATTAATAATGAATGAGATTACAAAAATAACGTGAGAAATATTCAATATAAGTAAAATATCGAATGTATTGAAATAACAATATTTTTTATTGGAAAAAATGTTAAAAACTCAGTTTCACGGTCATCAATGTATTCAAATATATTTAATGATTGTGTGCGAGTTGTTTTTATGCATATAAATTACTTTTTGATATTTATTTGGAAAGAAATCTCTTTTTTTCGATATTTTAGACCTTTTTGGTGTTGTTGTTTTGGAAATATTATTAGATAGGCAAATATGTGTTTACCTTTTAGTTTGGAAAAGTAAATAAAATAAAATGTGTGATTATTTGATTAGTAAATTTAGAAAAACACCTACCTACCTACTATTTTCCTGCCTAATTCTTTGAATATAATATTTAGAATTATAATAGACCCCCACCATAAAAACCATATTTTTTCGAATTTTCAAGAAATTCAAATTTTCTTATTAATCACAACTTATTTCTTCAATTAAAAAAAAAAAAAAAGAAATTAGCATTCAAGATTTTTATCTTTACTACTGAAACTTAATTTATTTGATAAATAAACCTATTTCGATAAAAATGATCAGAAATTTGTTAATTCGTTTATGAGAAACCTTTTTAATATACGATATGACAACGGTGTCAGTCAAAAATATCAAATAGAAAAGAAAATGTAATTTGTGACTATTATTCTCAATCTATAAATGATTGGTGAATATAGACTTTTGTAAATGATATTGGGATGTGAGTTTGGATGGGTTCAAAATGCTTCTGAGGGATGATACTTCTCATTTTCTATATAAATCACTTAAAAGCAATAGCTGGAAATTCTATATATGATGATTTTGGAATCATTTTTAGTTCTGAGAGTGAAAAAGGTGAAAATTTCCATTTTTACCGTATGAAACAATAAAATTGACTAAATTAAATTTGTTTTTGTAAATTCCCTGAAAAGTGTCCACTTATTTATTTATGCGGTTATTTATCGTATGGAGAGTAAAGTGAAATGAATTGAATTCAAGTTAAAAAAAATTGACTAGCAAAAAACGACGAGATAACCCAAACATCAAATCAATATTTTCAATTGAGCAGTGTTGAATCCTTAACAAAATTACCTGTTCTCTGGGTTGAGTATTTTCAAAATAACTAATATCATGTCCATTTATAGTTATCCGTCCAGTTCCAGGCGATCTTATCGTCACATCACCACGGGCAGTTTTTCTTAAACATTCTATAAAAAAGTATTGCCCAAAAATTATTTTAATCCTACATTATATAACAAATATTTTTGTATCTACATACCATAGGTTGTAACGAACATTCGTCCTTCATCATCATATTTTGGCTGAACAATTTCATACAGATTTCTTTGAACCATAAGCGGTTGTCGATATTTGTCAATAAAATCTTTAATCTTATACGAATAAGGCATCGATACTAATCGTTGCATAGCGTTGATAAAATTATCGTACTCAATGTCAGCAATTTCTTCAACAAGAATTTTTTCCAAAATTTCTTTTTTAAGCCACTGAGAACCGGAGTACTCACTAAATGTTCATATTAAATATTTCTTATTAAAAAAAAAAAAAATAATTAAAATTTACATTTTTAATGCCGAATCAGGTGTACTGTGCTTTCGAATCATGTTGTCTTCATAGTTATACATTCCATTAATTTGTTCAACAATATCCTAGAAAAGAGATTTTTAATCAAAATGGAAATATTTGCCAAGTAAATGATCTTACGAATAATAATTTAAAAAAGTTTGGTCTACCCGTATAGAACATACTATGAAATGGTCGTCCGGTCTCATCAAATTCGGCTGCTTTTCTTTGAGGAAAAACCTCCTCTGGCGGTCTCATTATAGGTCTAGCGGCGGGATCATGTAATCCAGATGGAAAAAGATATTCGATAGCTCTCTGAAATTTATTGCTTTAATATTCTGTGTAAATGTTATATTAGAGAGCAAAAAAATAAAATCAAATATACATCAACATCTTTTTGCGTAAATGTTTCCGGATCTTCACCCATCATATTAGCCAAATGTCTTTTGCCAATTTTATATTCCATTTCTTGTACATTCATGAATTCATCGTGATCTCTTGCTCTTTCAAGGTATGCTCTCATAGCTTTGCTAACATTTTCTTTTACAGCTATCGGTGCTGCAGTTACTGTTATTTCACTGGAATATCGACGGTTCTAAAATGTTATTTTATTTAATATTTTTTTAAATTGAAAATAAATCTTTATTGCAGGATTGAAACAGTTACCAATCCATTTGGTGGTCCTTAGATATAAAGAGTAGAAATTGATCCCTATTGTGAATCTAGATTAAAGGGAAACTGTACTGATTGCTGATAGGATAGTTAAGAGTGAATATGATTAAACCCGAATAAGATAATAGACCTAATGAAACGTATAGAAACACCGATTTTATTCACAATAATATAGCGGGGATTGGAAAAAATGTATTAATATTTTTAGAGGTTATGTAAATGTTAAATGTAAAAAAAAACAAAAATGAAAAGAAAACTTACTAATAATCGAAGATTAAATCGTTCTAATAACGAATGGTTTGTATTTATATTTGTTGTAATACATTTTCCTATATTAAATCGTGTAACTAAACAACGAATGATAAAAACCATTTTTCAATTTTTTTTTTGGACATCTAATTTGACATAGTGTTGCCAGTTTGGTACAAATAATTCTACCGTTCCACATTTTTTTTTTTTTAAATTTATTCTCTATTTATATAAATATAAAACATTTTATATTAATCATAAAATAAAATCAATTTATACAAATTCGACAGGTTCTGGAACTTGCTCTTGGTCTTGGTTTAATACAAACCACATTTTCGACCTTAGTTCAGCTTGATTCATTTGTATTTCGAGAAACTTATCTAAAAACAGTTTAGTTACAATAATTTCCTAATTAAGAGATCAAAACAGTGTTACTCATGGTCCGAATGTTTGCTTCAAGTAGTTTTTTCAGACTTCTATGTAATTCCGTTTCTATAATCCAGAAATTATATGCGTCAAATAGTTCTTCGCGAGTTTCAGCTAAAAATGTACCAGTTTCTTGATTTTCCAAACAAGTTACTTTCTCATCAATGTTTTCTTGATCCATGATCTATTCTTGTTCGTTAATAATAAACTTCTAAATAATATTTAAAATAATTTTCTTTTAAAACGTATATGATTTAACACGTTTAAAAATGAAGCATAGATCAAAAGTGTTGCCATTGTCAATTCGCCGCGGAATTTTTGGCCAAATCAGGTGACTATATCCATTTTAATCAGTGCTGTCGTTTTACTACAAATGAAGTATTTTTATTACTTTTTAGTATGTCATACACTACTCTGACTAGTTATTATTAGCGGCCACTCTATAAAATCTACTATAATGGTGCGACAACCTGATTGTTGAAAAGTTATTATTCGTTTTAAACGTTGGTGGCTCTAGTGTCGAATATGTTTAAGTTCGCTTCATTTCGCCTTCATATGTCAAGTGAAAGTGAATGTCAATGTATTATTAAAACAATTTTCCTTCTTCTCTTTCTTTCTTTTCTATATTAATAAAAAAATTGATAAATGTGCAAAAAAAACAATACTTAACTTATTGAAATATTTGTTAACAGTTTAATTTGGCGGTAAAATTTGACACTATCTTCGCTCAAAGTCACGTGATACCATATTTTTTCGTCATATTGTTATATATTTTCGCCCGTCCGCCAGTTTTTTCAACAAACAGCAGCGCTTTAGTGCTCATCACTAACAATAACTCTCTAGGTTGTCGCACCATTATAGTAGATTTTATAGAGTGACCGGTAGTTATTATACTCGAGTTTAAAATTAAAAACAAATTTTTTAGTGTGTATAAAAGTATATGAAGTACATTTTAGTAGGAATACTCCGTTTTCGGTGAAAACGACAGCACTGCCACTGAGTTTAATACATTTTTTATTGTGAATGGGGGATTGCATTTTGCATGTGGGTGATGTAAATTTTTGGAATATTATTTAAAACTAATATAATATTAATATATATTTAATCGAATTGTAAGTATTTTACATTATTCCAGTGCGCTAGATAAATCATTACCCATTAAATTTAATTTAGAAATACAAAATGACTGCGGAGGAGCAAATCGCTAAATTCGTGGCACTAGGAATGAGCCATCAAAAGGCCGCGGAAACATTAAAGAATGCAAATGTAACCAATAATCTTATGACAGCATTAAACGAATGTAAAGGTATCGAATTAGCTGATGGTGTTGGCATGCTATTATATCATTTAGCCTCAAAAATAAAACCACAAATCACTGATCATCTTCCATTAGTTGTTAAGTTGATTGTGACAAAAAAACTGGACACGACATTACGAATAGATGTTGCCTTGGATTATCTATTAACTAATGTTAGTAAAAAAGAGCTTATCGATATAATTGCATTGGAAAAAACTTGTGGAGTAGGTGTTGTTGTAACTCCAGATGAAATTGAACGTTATGTTGATGCTTTAATTAAAAAAAATAAAAAAGAAATTGTTGCCCAGCGGTATCGATTTAATGTCGGTAAAATAATGCAGGAAATTCGAACACAGCTACCATGGGCTGATGGTAAGCACATTAAAAATGAGGTTGAAGTGCAGATATTCGATTTACTTGGCGAGAAGACTGCTGCCGACCTTGCTCCGCCGCCTAAAGTAGAAAAGAAAATAAAGGAGAAAAAACCAATATCCAAAATAACAGAAAACAAAGATATTGAACTACTGAAAGACGGAGCTAATTCGATTGCTGAACTTATGAAGACGAAAATCCATTTTCATGCACCGGGTGAAAATTACAAAACTGACGGATATATTGTTACTGCAAACACAGATAGTCTTCTAAAGGAACATTTGAAGATTACTAATGGAATGGTCCGAACAAGATTTCCACCAGAACCAAATGGAATTCTTCACATTGGCCATGCAAAAGCAATTAATATTAATTTTGGCTATGCTTCTGCCTATGGTGGTACATGTTTTCTTCGATATGATGATACCAATCCCGAAAAAGAGGAGGAAAAGTTTTTCGTTGGTATTAAAGATATGGTAGAATGGTTAGGCTACAAACCTGACCAAATAACGCATTCATCTGATAATTTTCAACAGCTATATGATTGGGCTGTAAAATTGATATCCAAAGGTTTAGCCTATGTGTGTCATCAGAAACCAGAAGAAATGAAAGGATACAATCCAGTGCCTTCACCATGGCGTGATCGTCCCATTAACGAAAGCTTGCAACTTTTTGAAGATATGAAAAATGGCAAAATTTATGAAGGAAAAGCAACTCTACGAATGAAAATTACATTAGAGGAAGGAAAAATAGATCCGGTGGCTTATAGGTAAGTACATTATTGAAATATACAAATTTATTTTTCTTCTTCGGTCTTACTATTTGCCATACAAAAAAGCAATCCAGAAATATAAATACTTTGCTAGTCTTTATCTGGTAATTAATGCAATCAATCAGATATTGTTTTACATAGCCAGTAAAACTGACTAATTCTAGGTCTAATTTATTTTTACATTACAATACATTATTTATTTTAACAATTTGTATCAAAAGATGAAAAATTTCAGAATAAAATTTATTCCACACCATCGAACTAAAGACCAGTGGTGTATTTATCCAACATATGACTATACACATTGTCTTTGCGATAGCATCGAGCAAATTACGCATTCTCTATGTACAAAGGAATTTCAATCGCGACGGTCATCATATTATTGGTTGTGTAATGCATTGGACATTTACTGTCCAGTACAATGGGAATATGGTCGATTGAATGTTAACTACACTGTAGTATCAAAACGAAAAATTGCAAAACTGATAACCGAAGGTATAGTACAGGATTGGGATGATCCACGATTGTTTACGTTAACTGCATTGCGACGTCGAGGATTTCCGGCGGATGCAATAAATAATTTCTGTGCCCAAATGGGTGTTACTGGTGCCCAAATAAGTATTGATCCAGGAATGATAGAAGCATCGGTGCGTGACTATTTAAATGTAACAGCATCCCGTAGATTAGTTGTATTGGAACCACTCAAAGTTACCATAAACAATTTTCCATTTGATCACCAACAAATAATAGAGATTCCCGATTTTCCATCTAACCCGGAAAAGGGAAGCCACACTATTGTTTTCGATAAAGTTATCTACATTGAGGCGAGTGACTTTAAACAGATGCCGGAAAAGGGATATCGTCGTTTAGCTCGAGATCAAACAGTTGGTTTGCGACATGCAAATTATGCCATCAAAGTAACTAAAGTTATTGAAGATAATGCAGGAAATGTTTTGGAATTATTTTGTGATTGTGAACACACAGAAACTGCCGCTAAACCGAAGGCTTTCATACAGTGGGTGTCAAACCCCATTGAAATTGAAGTTCGGTTGTATGACCCATTGTTCCGTCATAAAAACCCTGAAGATCCGGTCGAAGTTCCTGGCGGATTTTTAAGTGATTGCAACCCCGATTCACTGACTATTCGACATTCGTATGTTGATTCATCGCTTAAGGATTGCAAGATTTTTGACAAATTTCAATTTGAGCGAATCGGATTTTTCTCCGTTGATCCGGATACCACCAACGAGAAAATTGTGTTCAATCGTACGGTTACATTAAAGGAAGATGCTGGAAAGAATTGAATGTAACAGTAGGACTTTATATATTATATTTTGCTTTTTGTTTTGTTTAAGGAATTCATAATTAGATTTGCTACATCCTACATCTCATTGAAATTGTTACCCACATGTTTGTTTTGTATATGTTTTGAATAAACAATTTTAATTAAATTAAATATTTTGATATTTGGGATAAATTCGTTAAACGAGTCTGTGATCATTTAAAAGAAGCCTTCCGTTTTCGTTTATTATTTTGAGAGGATGCCTGACCATCTAATGTACTTATGTTGCCAAAACTTGTCAGTTCATCGCCAAGTGTGCCTAAAGTTGTAAGCTTTCTTTAACTGTTTTTTTTTGTACTTATGTACTTGGTAATTTGGCTACAGATTTGTTATTGTCTCTTGACTAACTAAAATTCAATTTCAATTTATTTACATATTTACATATTGATAGCCAAGGTATAAAATAACATATGTAAGGCAGGAAGACGATTAAGATTAAGAGTATAGCAAACTACTCGGAATGAATATAACTTAAGTAACAATAAATCATAGATCAAAAAAAATGTACATATATGTTTATTGGATTTGAAAGTATTCATTTATATGATGGTTTTAGGGGAAAAGGAAGGATGAATGAAGAAGTGAACAGGTTTAGGGATATCAGTATCGATGCCGCAAAAAGGCCATTCAACCAACATGTAATGTGTGGCACCTGTGTAATTGTTTTTTTTTATATGGTGGGAGCCAACGTGTTAATTAAGTTATCAAGTGCCATTTACTAGATATGTTACCCTACGTACGTATTTGACAGTTGAGTTGAAGTATATATATACACGTAACATAAAAAGTTAGGAAGGTGTGTTCTTCCCCTACATACGTTATACTGAAACTTATAATATTACGTTAAATTTCATTGAATTATTAACATAATATCCACAAGCACGTACTGGAATCCACAAGCACGTACTGTTGCCAATATGGAAAAACATCCTGTAGCCCTTTTATCGGAATTCTGTGTCAAGAAGAATGTTGCTCAACCAAAGTATGACTTCTTTCAAATTGAAATTGGCACATTTAAATGTGAAGTGACTGCATTTAGTATAGAGGCATCAGCTAATGGAAAATCAAAAAAAGACGCAAAGCTAGCTGCTGCAACTATTGTATTGAAAAAAATGGAAGAACAAAATATACTTTTAAATGCAATCGATTCTTTATCGATTGCAGCGAATCCAATTGGTAAACTTCAAGAAATTTGTATTGATCGAAATTATCCATTGCCGTTATTTGAGCAAATCTCACAAAGTGGTCCGTCACATATGCCTGAATATGTGATTGCATGTAAAGTAGGAAAATTCGTCACCGAAGGAACGTCCTTATCTAAAAAAGGTGCGAAGCAAAAGGCTGTTGAAAAAATGCTCGAACAGTTGCCAATAATTAGTAAAGATGAAGAAGATGGTATCGACTTGTCAACTAGTTGCTTAGACTCAAAAACACCTAAAGAGGTCATTAAGCTATATCGACAACTTAAACAATCGGATATTAAGTCATCCCACGAAAATGTTAATCTAAAGAATAGACATAATTTCTTTAAGAATTTTCCAAAAGAAAAAAAGGATCATGCTAAAGAAATACTATTTCATATACAGGAAACTTCACGGGAGAAATTGCACTTGTTGTGTACATTTTTAGAATTGAAATATGATATTATCTCTGTGGATGAACATCGATCCGGTGATATGCAAATGTTTATTCTGTATTGTGATTATGATTGTGTAATCATTGGAAGTGAGAGCCAACTTGCTGATAATGTTTTAAGCTATTTTAAAACTATGTTAACCTTATAGATAGATAGATATACATATGAAATAGTTAAATGGCTGTAAATTTTGTTGAAATCTCTGGGAGTAGATGAATAATTAAGAAAACTATATCAAATCATTTTTTAAATATATATTTTCATATCATTTTTTGTTGTATGTTATTGAACAAATTTACTGCATTTATTAAAGATTTTAAAATTTAATCGTAAACAACAACAGAAACACCGCCTTCCACTGCTTCGTCATCATGAACTTCATCGTCACTACTTATTCGATCTTCGTTGTCATCATCTTCTGATTCAGAACAATGAGTCAACTCTCTATATGTATTAAAGAATTCACTAAGGTCTCTGCCAATTGGCTGTGTAATTTGATGTGTGTTTGCAGCCAATTTATTACGTACTCTTAAACGTTCTTCAGCATGTTCCTTTTCCATTTTCTGCACATAAAAAAAAACAATATTCGAAAACATGATATCAATAGACATTACAAAAATTAAGTACCTTATATGCTTCAATCTGTTGACGCTCTATTTCTATCGATTCTTGTAGAGATAATAGTTTTGCTTCTGAATTTCGAAGGGGCGGTGGAGTAGCCGCAGTTATCTCCCAATGTTTTCCAAATTTGCGTAATTTTTCATTTTCTACATTGTGCACATTGGTTTTGGTTGTTTTAAATGGCAAAAATTTCGTTTTCACTTCATGATTATCTTTATCACAAATATATAGTGCATGTGGTTCTAGTACGGAACCGCTACTAGTGCTTGATATAGTTTCGGAACTGTTACTTAATTCATTTGGCAAGATATTTTTAAACGATTTAATTTCCTCCAAATCGGCATCGGTAATAAGAGTCTTTGTTGGTTGTATAATTTTGACAATTTTCGCAACATCTCTACTTTGGGCCAATATTTTTATTGGATCAATTTCTTCATCATCATCATCATCATCACTATCTAAAACGGATTGTGGTTGTTCAGTCGGATCATATTTTCCAATCCATTCCATTGTTGTAACCGCTTTAATTCCATTTGAGACAATATTTAGATTTGAGAAAAGTGCAGCCGCTTTGTCGATTTCATTTCTCTTCGATAGTTCTTTTAGAATTTTTTCGTAAAAATCTTGTATAAGTTTGCCCTTATCCGGTAGGATTGATAAGCGTTTTCTATATGTATATTATTAATATTATAATTATAAGTAAATAGATAAAAACCTTACTTATTCCTTAGCAATTTTTCCTCACGTTCTTTCATTTCCTCTAATTGAATTGTTGTATATTTGTGGAGGGGTTCAATATGCCGTTCTTTTGAAACTGTCGTCCCAGGAATTCTACTTAAATTTGGTAATCGTATATTGTTATCGTTGGGCATTATTTTAAATTTAAATATTTTAATAATTTTATTTTAATTACACAGAATTACACAATGTTTACAATGCACATATGCAAAATTTCAGCTGTCAAGATACTGCCATACAAAATGTTGGATTTGCAATGCATAGTGAATGGAGAAATTTGGAGAGTTTTTCGCCATCGCCATTGCTGTGGTTATTAGATGATGCTGTATTGTAAACCAAAATGACATTGCATCGTAAGTATAAATTGTAATTATTAAAATTTAACAGCCAAAAAAATACTTTAATGGATTTTAATTTAAATTATTCTTCCTTCCGTAAAAGTAGTGACGAATTAAACTTTGTGTGTGATTCGTTTATATTTATTAATATTTTCAATACGTTGCTAATGGCTATTAACGTTGAACATCACATTATGGTTAGCCGGTTTATTCAAAAAGGTATGTACATTGTTGAATACAATTTTACTAAAAGGAAAGGTATTTTATAAGGAACTTTAAAGATTTATCAACCAGACCTACAGTATATTTCCCATATCGGTGTTGGCTTGCGGATAGTGATAGGATATTGTGAAGATAGGACAGCTGCCTTAAAGCGCCCGAAAATTCTTAGGCCTCCATAGAGGGGTCCATTAGACATACCTCGGGTTCTGACATACTCTCTCGGTCTACCATTTCAGAAGATCAATAAACCTTACAGTAGTTGGTGCGTCATGGATTTCCGACAAGTTCAAAGGCTTCCAAGGGTCTTTTGTCTATTTCGCGATACGACTGTCCAGCCGTAAATGCTCAGCTGTTTCTGACTGGCGGATGCCATTCAAACCGTAGTCTCCACCGTTTCTTTTTGAATTTTTTTGAATCCCCTATTTTGTACATAATAGACCATAAGTATATGGAAAAACAAATTATGTGAACGCCACATTTAATTGAACATTTTTTTATATACAACAAAAAATATGTACTAACAATTTTGAGCCTCTAATGTTGAAATAACATTGAACAATTTTTTAACAGTTTTTCTTGTATTACTAACATAATTATAGATATAACAGATAATTAAATATATATAGACATTTATTATGATATATTCTATATATACTTACAACAATTATTATTAGCATTAAGATATCAGTTTCTTTTTATATTGAGTAAAACTGTGTTGCTGTCGATGATTGTAATTCAATTTGACCCATTTTAAATTGTAAACGTTGAAGCCATTTTAGTAATGCTTCAGACGTTTGTACACCCTGTTCTGTAATAGCTGGCGCAAAATCACGACAGTTCTGCAGTCGTACATGAAGTGTGCCCGATAATTGAGAATTAGATGATAATACAGGACTCCATAGTGGTAAAAGTTTAGCTAGTATTGTTGATCTAGTTTCTTTGAGCGCTTCCAATAGACTTAAGAAATGCAAATTAACCATTTCAGACAACTGACAAAAAATAAAGTAGACGTAAGAAAATTGTTTATTGTTCGTTCATAACGATTAAGTATACTTACGACCTTTGAAGATGAAACCAATTGAAGAATACATGGTGTTACTTTAGCCCAAAATTCAAAAAGTATTCCCATTGTAATATTATGAGATTCAGAAGTTGGAGCCGCTATACAAGATAATTGTTCCAGATAAACAGTCCAAAGTTGACATAATGTAAATGCATGGAACAATGAAGACATATGGAGTACAGATGTTTTTGATTGTTCAGCAAATCCAGCAAAAATCACCTAAAAGATTTGTAGAATTTATTTTTTATTAACTAATAGATAAATTGTATTTATTCACTTGAATATGATCAGCTATATGGCAACTAGCTTCCTGTGGGACTGGCTGTGCAACTGTATGACCTGAATGATGCAAATGATAATGTACTGAGGCACCATGTTGTCCAATTACACCTCCTTTATGAGCACTTAATGCAGTATGTGTTAATGCACCCATAAGTAACCATGACAATAACCGCATATGTCCAACACATTCGGTAAATTCTTTGGGACCTTGCTGTAATGATGATGGTGCATTATAGAGCCAAGGTAAATATCGGGCTACGGCTTTGTTATCGCGTGAATTTCCACGAGACATTTCCAATGCTAAATATTGAGCAATAGCTCCCTTTAGAACACCCCCTAATGTATCTTCTGTTAACCCAGGAACGGCTGTACCGTTTTTGAAATTTTTAATTTTACTCAGAGTATGAAAATCGGCAAGAAAATCTAATATGTCGTTTAGATATTGTCTAATGCAATCGGCAGCATTTGTTGTGTAAATCGGAGGTGATTCTGGAAGATCGTCAACAATGCCACGCGGCAGCATACCACCTGCATCTTGTAATATAAATCCAACAATTAGAAGAAGATTACCGTCAGGGATGTTAGTTTTGAATTTTAGTGCCTGAACAAGTTCAAAAACCAACTGGCGACATAGCTGGTGTTTATCTCTTTCTTTTGAAAAAGCACGACTGCTCAAACAGCAAAGATCATTTAAGACTTTGTGTTTTAGGGTAGTGTTTTGGATGCAATAACTGAATACTTTTGAAAATGGCTCCAAAATACCCTAAAAATAAATACAAAAAATTATCTATAGTATTGACACACATATATGTACACACAAAAAAAGGCAAACAAACCTTCGAAACACCTGGAATTTTTAAAACGGACACCATAATATCTAAAAGATAATCAGGCTCTTCCAAATTATGTAGATTCAACATAAGTCTTCGAAATAGTGTTTCGATGCCTTGAACAACAGGCGACCAAATACTTGTACCAATACCAGCATCCATTGGGACGCACTGTAGATATTCGCCCATATTTCTCAACGTTATTGGTAATGTATCCAATGGAAGAGTTTTTTTTGAATTCATATTGTCAACCAATAAGTGAACGGGGCTCGTAGGATTCAATTCTTGAAAATCAACTAGAGCCTTAGCAACACTTTTAAAATATTTACGACGTAGAGGTTCTGAATATTTAAAAAAAAAACTTTTTTAATTATCTGTCTCATATCTAATTCTCTCTTTCTCTCTCTCTTTCTGTCTCTCTGTATTCTTACCGGTTGCTTGAGTCAAAAACATTTGAACAAATACTCCATTTGGGGCTAGTTGGTGTAAAACACATCTTATGAACTGATGTGCCACTGACTGAGAACCACCTGGTAAATGTGTAGAGTTTGCATACTGCCAGGGAAATGTTGAATGCATTGCAAATCTAAAAAAAAAACAATCTCTATGAATATTTGCGGAGACTTCAAAGTACACCAAAACAGTACTTCGTAACAATACCAAGTATTTCTTTAAGGAATGGCGCTGCTAGTGCTGGTTCACGATGTATAAATGTTCCAAGGTTTATAACCATTATTCCAATTTCTTCATCACTATACTCCTCCAACATAACACCGCATTCTGAGCACCTATGACAAACACAATCATCGCCAATGCGATAAGAACTCTAAAATAGAGAAATGGCAATACAATTTTTATTTGATTAGTATCAGTATAGTTTGATGCTAACTTGTTTCCGATCACCAGCTGTATTATTCATATTAACAGGATCATCATCAACATCTGAATCATCTTTATTTGGATCTAGCGGTGACCATGCGCCTGCATATTTTGTTCGGCTATCCGGTATTGATTGCGAATCAACTGCAAACGGACCTATTTTTCTTAAACGCTGACGTTGTGTTCGGTAAGATTCCTCTTTGGTTACATTCGTTTTATCAGATTTTGCGTCGTGCGTAACGGATCTATGTACGGTTGTATGATGGTCATCTGTTTGTCCGTGATTTGGCGGAGACTCAAGTGCAACTTGTTTTATTAAGCGTCGGGGAGATGTTGTTCGGCTATTTGGTGTTACGTCGTCTCGTGTACTGCCGATACTCTGCAAATTTATTAAGATGCATTGCATACTTACTGTTAGTCAAACTTGTCATATTACGTACCTCTGATTTATCGAAACTATCTTGTCTTAAGTGACTTATATCTGGTACGGCTAGTGCTTCTCTGACTTTTTCCACCAATGCGCATATGCCATCTTTACCATGTTGACCAATGGGTAAAAGTCTTTCAGGTGTGGGGAACTCCAGTTGAGAAATACTAAAAAATGTTCAAAATTGCTTTTCATTAATATATTCAATTAAAACGAGCTTTACTGAGGTACCTTTTTGGAGACAACATTCCATCGGGTGTATCTTGAGCTGGATTTGACATAACATTCATTCGTGACATTGGCGAGTCAGGCGAACCATATTCCACGGTTTTTTCAAATGTTTTCAAATTTCGTTTACTCGACGACACTTTATTGTTTGATTTTGAATCTTCATTAGAAGGGGATACACCAGAATATGAAATTGGCGTTGTTGCCGGTGTGATACTTGGCTCAATTATTCGTTTTTGTCGACCAAGAGTCCTTGGTGTTGGTGAAGTAATTCGTTGTTCCACCCAGTTGTTGGTTCCTAAAAATATTGTTAAAATTGTATACTCAAACTGGGTTAGCCGCATCAGTTACCATTAGATTTTGCAGTTCCGTTTGTATTTATTGGTGGCTTAGTAGCTACAACAAAATCTTCCGTATTTTTATTTGATATTATAGTTGTAGTGCCAGTTGCTGCTGTAGCAACAGCTCCAAGGGTTTTCATATGACTTGAAGCAATGCTCGCGATCATCTTTGTTGTTGATCCGCTTTGTGATACTACAACAGCTCGCTGAACATTCACCGGTGGATTAAGAATGGCTTTCTCTTTGACTGGTTTACCTGTCATAAACATTGATGGTGTGACCATCATTCGAACACCTTCCTGTACACTACATTTGGTGTATGATGTAACCACTTTATTCGATTCAATGTTAGTGGCAATGGTTGTTTTGTTTGTAGTTTGGTTACTGAATTTATCAGTGCTACTGGTTGTAATAGCAATTTTTTGATTCCTTTTGGTTTCGGTTTTCTAAAATAAATAATTGGCCGATTTTTTATCTCAATATAGAAAATGGAAACTGTAAGTAGATACTTACTTCGTCCTTTCTATCAGTAACGCCCAACGTAGACATAGCTAGCTGAGCTAAATTTGCTGTAGTCATTTGGGCAGTTGCACGATTTTTAAATATATCTGGTCTGAGTGGTGTTGCGAATTCTTCAAAATGCATAGGATCATCGAACGATCCCTTTTACAAATTAAAAAAAAATCTTAATCGGTTTTATATCGAAATGCGTAAATCTTCATAATTACCGGAGCACTGCTACCATGCACGGTACTATCCGATAAATCACTTTCCGGTATTGCCACCAATTCTGATTCCGTATCATCTGCATCCAAACTTGAATCTTGGAATTTTTTAAACATTGGTTGCCCTGGTTTTGATGGAAATATAGTTTGTTTGATTTTCGTTTGAGATGGACCACTAGTACCGTGACTTGTTCCTTCAGATGGAAAAAGTGGACTTGCCGGCGGACTACCTAAATCACCTTTTTCATCATGTTCTGCACCTAGAGAAAGTTGACTGACGTCTTAAAGGTATTTATTAAAATTTAGGGAGAGGGGGATATTGCATTAAATTTATATACCTCGCGATCGAGAAGGAGGCATAAAGTCCATAACCACCGTAGCCGGAATTCGTTTGCATTGATGAAAGTGTGATTCCAATGAATTTAAAATAATTCGTACTATATTATTAATGTGACCACTGTATGGTGGTTGAGTGTATTGATACTAAATGTAATTTGTTATGTACTTTTTAATGTTTGTTTGCATTTGGAAAATAATAATGACTCATATGTACCTTATACATAAGTACGACAACAGACATTAACCAATTTCTTCTGGCATGTGGTTCTAAATACCAAAGCGAAAAATTGTACGACATATTCTGCAATGCTTCCGAACCTGTATTATTTCCATTGCATTGACTCGGAGCATAGAGTAATATTTGAAATGCCGGTTGTAGTATGCACCATCCCATTAAGTGATTTTGATCTAGTACTTGAGGTAGATTTGCCAAAAATACATTGAAAACAGCTGACGATCTATAAAAGTATTCCATGTACAAAAAATGATTGTCTAATCTAATGTATAGGGTGACAAACGCAGATGCCAAAAATGTAATGATCTTGGAACTTTTTAATAATGCTATGCCATTCACTCTAGCAAACTCGGAACTCTTTGTCTTTCAGACTAATACAAACGATAATGATCATTTAATTTTTTTTGGTGGACTTCTGCACTGGACTCCCTGTATAGTATATGTTTGAAAAGTTACCTCAAACGACTTGATGTTATATGAAATGACTTATCAATTTGACTGTATCCAAGTAATAGATATAAATGGCATAAAACAATATTTTGCGTTTTTGCCATTGGTTTTTCTTCGGATGGAAAAGCCTGATCGGCTCTTGATAAAAATTGCATCAGCAAAAATACTAAAAGATGAATAGTTTCTTTGTCAGATTCTTCCAAATCGATTATACGATGTAAACAACCAGATAAATTAGATTCGTCCATTGGTCCTCCAAATGAATGGATATGTCCATCTGTATGATGAAATATTATGTTAGTTATGTACTACAATAGTTTACGGATTTAAATATTCAATATTCAATTCTATAAAATGTATAAATCTAATATGAAAATTAACTTATGGAACATGCAATTTGAGGAATTGTATAATTAATATGTACACAAATATGTAGACGTGCATTAAAATAATGTATGGTATAAAAAAGAGATTTAAATAATTAACATACCGGATTGGTTGAAGATATAGATAGAGGCACATTAACAAATAGAAAATATAGAAAACTAAAATTAAAAGTGAAAATTGAAAATAGTTGATCGGTCAAATAAATACACGATGTCATGATTTAAAAGTTAACTAACAAATCGTCCATAAAAAAATCAAAAAAACATCTTCAACAATAAAATACGGGCGGCGTTTCTAGCGTCTAAAATTACTACGTCTAATGTTTGTAACATCTAATGTTTGTAACATCTAATGCACACA
>JANSTT010016804.1:0-19893 GCA_026745375.1 Platyura marginata | reverse complement strand
ATCACGGACAGACGGACGGACGGACATGCATATTTCGACTTAGAATTTCACGAGAAAGACAATGGTGTTGAAATTTTGTTTCTACGATGAATATTAAGGGGCGTTACAAACTCCGTACCAAAGTTATAATACCCTTCGATTAACATCATACGGGTATAATTACAACAGACAACGTCCCCGCCCCATTTTCTTGTCATAATGGCCGGCCATCAACTACTTAATCGTATTATTAATTATTATTGTGACTTACCCTATGCGACAGGTGCCAGCGGGTTTGAATCCTATCTACAGTCTACAAGTTCTTTGAAAATTTCCATTGAAACCGGCGCATCGTTACAAATTTAGAGGTTGGGGCGGTGACGCAAAAAAAAAACTGGTCAAGTAGCCAAAAAAAAGGGGGATTTTTAATAGCCAGGGGAACTGGAACTCTTTGCACATACATACATACATACATACATAACTAGTCTCCTAAGGGTGTTTACAATGGATATTTATGACGAGACGGAAACTAAATTTTAAAAGATTTCGTTCTAATCGAGTAACATTTTATAATTGAAAGGAAGACAGTAGCCTTAAAAATATAGGGGGGGCGGTAGAGAAAAATATGGATTTGGCGAAAAACTAATCGTTATTAATATTATTGGATAGTTCCCAATAGAAGCTATCGCCTATCACACATACATATATCCAAATATCCAAGTGACAATTGTGAATGACCCATGACCCCATTTTCAATACACTACGAAAGAAAAAAGGTCAAAATAGCATCCTACCGAAGTTTACTAAAAGGCCGGAAGCATTGAGTTAAAAATGGCCTCCTTTCGAATACTAGTAGAGGGAGAAGGAGCTGTTTGTTTAACATTTTTACCAAAAATACATTTTTTAATTTATTCAAAATGGCTTTAAAAAAGGGGAGGCGGTAGAGAAAAATACACAAATGCAGTTCACGAAAAACTAATCATTAAGTTCCTGCCAACATTCATAGGTATTTAAGAGAATTACACAGAAAATAGTTGATCGCCTCCAATAGAAGCTTTTGCTTATCAAACATACACACACACACATACACATTCGAATCCAACTGGCAATTGTGAATGGTCCCATTTTCATTACACCATAAACTAAAGCAAAAATTTAAAATGGCATCCTACCACAGTTAACCTAAAGGCCGGAAGCATTGCATAAAAAATGGCCTCCTTTCGAATATTAGTAGGAAGCTGTTGTTCTAACATTTTTTTTTTGTACTTAAAATAGTATTATGAGGATAAATGTTAAAATTTGGTGGGTATTATTTTGTTTTTGTATATTCCCGGTAGCTCTCGGAAGAATTCGGAGAGAAGCAAAAAGGAATTCGTATCACAAACAGTATTGAGATACTGACACAAACACAAAAATATCTTTAAAATAAAAACAAATGAAAAGCTTAAAAAACATACTTACCGCTCTCTCATCTGTCATGTAATAGTAGCTCCAAATAGCCGGAATTTACTTTCTCTTTTTGGTCACTTTTAGTTGCACACACGCCAAACACAAAGCAAATAAAATTAGTCTCCATGAATATAGCTGCAGTGGTGTAGTCAAGTAAACGATGGAAAACAACAACAAAACAAATTATATTAAAAAAAAGCAATTAGTCATTTATGTTTTGTTTTTTCTCAGCCAATACTGTTTTATTCTGATTAGCAGCATAATAATAATAATAATAATAATGATTTTTATTAATAACAGAATAATTACAAAGATCTTATCTCGTCATTTTTTTTTCTTTTTCTTTTTATAATAATCTATTAGTAGTACAGTTTTTGCTTTGTTTAGTGCGTTATCCATGTGTAATTATGGTTGAAAACTCAAAAATAAAAAAAAAAAAAAACCTCACATGATTTCGGCCATAATGTTTGTTTTTTTTAAATAAGGGAGGGTGGGTTTATGTGGAATCATATTTAATTGTTTCAATAAAAAATATATTAATTTGAATGGATATTTATAAATCTTAGTTTAGTTTTTTTTTTTTTTTTTTTTTTTATTTTTTTGTTGCAATGTTAATTAAAAGTTAAAATTAAAAACGATTTTATTTTTGCCAGCAGTAAAAATTCGCAAATGCGATAATAAGTTTGTGTTCACTTGGGGTTTGTTTTTTTTAATTAACACTATTATTTTTAATAAAATTGTTTTTTGTTTTTTTTTTTTTTGTTCAATTTAATTTGTTTTAGGTAAAAGTAAAAATAAATATTTATTCACGCACACAGCAGCAAGAAAACGCCAAAAAAAATCAATTTATCGAATAAATGTGATGATATGCTGCAACACTACTATTATTATTTCAATTTTTTTATAATTAATTTTATAAAAAAAAAATAAAAATTATAACATTGGACTGCCATGTTTTTTTTTGCTTGTCATAAATCTATATAATTCTTATCTACACCATTTTTAATTATTTTTGTTGTTGTTGTTTTGCTTTATAAATTAGTTGAGTTGTGGAATTCATGTTTTTTGTTTCTTTTTGTTTTTTTTTTTTTTTTTTTGGTTGGATAAACTTATCCGTTGTTATATTTAAATAAAGAGGAATACATAGAAAGAACAAAGAGAGCAATATGTCACAGGAGGTGTTTTTCTTGTTGGTTTGGTTGTTGTTCTTTTTTATTTCTTCTTCTTTTTTCTCTTTTTTCTAACGTTTACTGGGATGTACATTGACATTGTGTGAAATCATCTCTTCGTTGGCTAATTTTGCACGAAAATCGGCCATTAAATTTCGGCAATCAGTTGCAATGGCCGCTAGTTCGGTAAACATTTCTTCGCCACGTTTGCAGTATGCTGAAATATGAAAAAAAAATTACAAATCCAAAATGTGACTTTTGGGGTATTTGAACAACAACAAAATTAAGCTGAACATTTATTTAATAGACAATGAATACCAATGGATGGTTGAAATGAAAAAAAGTTATGTGGAAACTTTAATGATCCCCACCCCTAAAAATGTCTACTTTTTGCTTATAAAAAAAACAAGAGGAATGAGTGATACTCAGCGATCAAAATGCGCGAGTCAAACAAAATGTCGCTCTTCAATTTCAACTCGCCTCTATTCGATGGTTACGACAAACACGATTTAGTCGAGTTGAAGCGGATTCAAGGACATTTCCGTTTTAAATGTTGGTGTAAATTTTTCGCGCCATTGGTGGAAGCGAATCAGAATGATTTATGATATCGTGTTCTATAGTAGGGCGAGTGGAAACCTTGTGTCGGGGCAATTTTTAATTTTACTTTACAGTTAGTACTCCATTTACGTTATTTTTCTTTATAAAATGTCCCAGCTCCTCAGTACCTACAGAACAATTCTGTAGATTCGATCACAAATGATCGTGTTGTTAATCTAGTTTTGTTCCTGCAATTTGGGTGGCGCCATTTTTGGTGACCGTTCTTTAGTCCGCCTTGAAACTTTCTTTAAATTTAAGCAATAAATTTTCTCCAATCAATTGATATGGCCACCCCAAGATCTCTTCTCAATCATGTCATCACAATTTGGAATTTGTATTCAGAAGCGGGGTGGGTAGGGGTGTGGCTCAGCGTCAGTTTTATAAGCAAACAGAAACTTTCAGACATCCAAAGGGCAGAAACAGATTACGGAAGTTTGCCCAGAATGATGTATGGGTGAGTCACTCGGTGCTAGGACAAAATCCGCTCCTGATAATTTTTTTTTAAGCGGACAAAATCCCCCCTTAAAAATTTTCTTTAAAAAAGACAAAAATCTTTCCTGAAGAAGAAGAATTCGGTCAGGGGAGATTTAGTTCGGGGACGATTTTGCCTGTTTACCGGGACACTCACTGCTTTTAGACTATTCCTAAAAACTATTTGGGAATATTGAGCGCGCTGTGTCAATTGAAAAGATGCATGATGAGAGATTCAGTGCCGTCTAGCCATTTAAGAGGAATAATGAGGATTAGTTTCTAAATATAGATACACTCACCATCCTGATCATATGCAACATAATTGGTTGCCGAGTACAATTGACGTGATTCCGGTAAAAACTGTGTTAAGAATTCATTGATAATTTTATGTTGATCGACTAGCAATTCTTCCGCTTGCTGCAAATCAGATATAGCAGCATGTTGATTGAGTAAATCATCGGACATGTCATGTTCCTAAAAAGAGAAAAAAAAAGCGTCAATAGGACATTGGCCCCAATCCAAAAAGGATTTAATCTCAGCGTACACTCAACGATCTCAAATGTGCCAATTCATTTTCGTTGTCACCATTTTTATGATCATCACTTTCCATATCTTCGACATCATCGTTCCGTGCTTCCGGATCTTGTACAACAAGTTCCTTAACACGATTCGCATATCGTAACGTATTCAATGTGTGCTCGCACGAACTCAATCCGGGCGATATCATGGCAATCATGCAAGTTTTACTTTTCTCCCCGATAAACGAATCACGCAGCACTTGCGTTAATTTACTGACCCGAAACGGCAAATGTGAACTCTGTTTGCCCAATGCCCGTATACATTCCTTCAGTGCCAACAGGGATTTATTAATTTCAGCACCTTCCATACGGGTTTGTCGATTGGCCGACGATGTATCAGCGCCACGTTCGTTGCCCGCCAAATCGATAAACGAAAATTTCCCATGAATTCGACTTGAGCCGGGCGGTCGCAGAACAATTTGAAAGACGGCATGCGATCGTGATGAATTTGAATTGGCCGATGTTTGGCCCGATGTTCTTGTACTGTTACCATGTTGGATTAGTTTTAGTACCTCCTCGACGCTGTCGACGACTTTTTCGGTAAGGCCCACTACTTGAACTTGCTGTTTTCCATCTTCTAGAACGCGCAATTTTTGTTTGTCTGATAGTAAATCGAAAACCTAGAAATGATAGTAATAAAACCTTTAATTTCTTTTAGGGGGAGGGGGGGGGGGGATTTACTCTAAAATTCCTTTATACATGAAAAATCGATTTTTTGTTGTTCTAAATGGTTTAAAATTATTTTTAGTAGCAGACATCCCTCCTATAACACGGTAGATAGATTCCAACATAATTACGTGTTGTACGAAACTGTGTTGTAGGAGACCAAGAGCAAATACATACATTTTTGCAATTTTCCTATCGTTTTAGAGTGAAATCGTGTTGTAGGATACCTGTACAATCTTGGCTCTGAAGTTCCCAGTATATCTGTAGGTACAGACAAAAGGGTGACAATCAAAGGGGATCATTGAAAGAAAAAAACAAAAAATTGCTTAGAATTCTTCCTCATAGTAGTGGAGCACGAGAACAGCAAGCAAAACTGCGTACAGGATAGGATCCAAGTCGAGATTGTTATCCAGAAAGGGTAAACTTCCGATTATTGAGAGGAAAATCTTTAGCGTTAGAAGGTTGGAGACCAACTCCTAGCTTAATGACTTGATAAAAGGTGAAGACATTGTTAGGATCATCAAGTCATGATGAGTTAGGTGGGCGGTTCTAGAATAAAATCCCCTCCCCCCGGACAAAATTATCCCTGATAATTTTCTTTAAAGCGGACCAAATCCCACCCGGAACAGAATCCTTCCTGGAGAATGAGAATTATGTCAGGGGAGATTTTGTACGGGGGGAGGGGATTTTGTCCATTTACCAAGGTGAGACAGGACATTTAAGTCGAATGGATGAAAATCGAGCACAAAAACGAATATACTCCAGAAATCTAAAGTATACCTGAGCAAAGGGAACGCCCAAGATCCAGGTGCTGCAATAACCTGGAGAAGAGAGACCTACATACGCTAGAGCTGCAGATTTGAAGAACCTGTGCAGCGGATCGCGTACCGTTTGGAGGAACATTCTGAAGGAAGCCAAATTCCACATCGGGAATGAAGCTCAATAGCTCAATAGAAGAAGAAGAAGAAGAGAATCATCAATTGTCTGTAAAGCATTATGAAGAGACCAACAGACGAATTGGATTTTCTTAAAACTGTGACAACTGAAGAGGAAATACCACTCAACTCTTGCACAACGATTGGCTACTGTTTCATGTCTAATGGTCACCTAGAATTGGGCTCTGGTAAATTGATCAATGTTATAGTTAACAGTTATGCCAATTCAGTGAGAGATCCAGTAGGTATCTACCATTGGTAGATGCCGACAACTTTGGCACAGTGGCAAAAAAATCGTTTCGGATGCCGGCAGATCTCGGTAGCGGTAATTTTCGATTTTTGTTCATAATCATATAACCAGCATAGAATGAACTTGTGTCAAGGGATTCGAAGGTCACTTCAAGCAGTCAGTCGCAGTATATGCAAATATAAGGCAAAAAAAAAACTTCGAGCTCCCAAGGATCATAGATTCTATGTACGTCCCGGAGTATCTAATCCTTGGCATTGATCAAAATCGTGACCTCTTGAGTAATTTAGCCGGTACAACAACAACAATAATATAGCGATGTTGAGACTTTAAGCATGAGATCAAACAGATACGGTCAGAACTGTTCACAGGACATAATCGATTTTTCATGGATCTTAAATTGGGACTGTACGGGAATGCACTTACTTTTCCACTGTATATTTCAAAGAAACTTGACGATACTACTAAATTTAGGTGTCTATATCTAGGGCCATTCAACAAAGTAAATACATCCTTTGCTGCCATAGCGTATATTCCATTTTTGCAGTCTTGTATTTTGCCATTAAATTGTCCGCCCATCGTATGCGTTTTACCGGAACCAGTTTGACCATATGCAAAACATGTGGCCATACCACCTTCGAATATTGTCTTGACCAACGGTTTGGCCGTATATTTGTAGACAATTTCATTGTTGCAACTGTCATCGAACGCATAGTCAAAGCGAAATTTATGATTTTCAAGGAATTTCGTTAAGTCAACTTTATTTTTTGGTTCATGAACGATTAGCTGATCTTTGCTAGGCACAGATATCACATCTAATTCTTTTTTCATTAGTTCTTTTCGGCTTATAGGTCGTTTACGGACGCACACAGTAATTTGATGGTCCTCAATTGGTTGACCATCAATTAGTGGGCGAAATTCTATTTGCGTTTGATATTCTCTGTAAAAAAAAAAGGAAAATTAAAAAAAAAAAAAATGACGTCAACCAAAATTTTCCAATTCAATCTTACCTTATCATCGCAGCTAATTCCCAATTCGGATTACCCGGATCCATATTCATTAGGGCATTTTTTTCTTCTTTCATTTCGGCCTGACGGGCACGTCGTTTTTCTCGATTTTCCTTAAGCCGTTCCACCTCTTTCACCACATAGGATCGTCGGCCACCCGGATTATTTATTGTTTGCTGTTGTTGCTGTTGCTGCTGCTGCTGTTGTTGCTGCTGCTGTTGTTGTTGCTGTTGTTGTTGTTGTACCTGTGGCGCTTGCATATTTGAAATTGACATTCTCGATGGCGGTATTAACTTTGATTTTGGTGCCAACGGTGCTATTGGAATATTTTCTATGTCCGCCTGGCCGTTTTGATTCGTTATATTTCCTGTACTGCCCGCTACTAATCCACGTGTTGTTCGATTACCTACGACAATACAGGAAGTATTAAAAAAAAATAAACACGTAACCAACAAAATACAAAAAAAAAAAAGAAAAAACATGAAAATTTATTGCTGTCACGAACGAACATTGTTGTTGTGAGATCATAAATTTATGGGGTAATTTTCGGGCTGAACTGTCTTTGAAAGGCTAGGGAAGAAATCTGAATTATTTACCCAGGTACAGTTTGGTTTTTATATGGGGGATTACAGTTGTAGTACAGCACAGGACACGCAATAATTAACCAAAACCCGCTATTAAAAGGGGAGGTGGGTGGTTTTGGTTTGGTGACAAAAATAAAACGAAACCGTCATGCAGAGGCGGGGGTGGGGGTGTGGGGTGGTTGTATTATATGGGAAAATTGTCACAGAAAATTAGCTAATCCATTTTTTTCGAGGTGCTAGGCAAACTGACAACATACTTAATCATTTTTTTTGTTGTAAGACGGGGTGTTGTTATTTTGATTATTTTGTTTTACTTCTAAATCAAGCTTACGGTATTCACAAGGAAAAAGTTCCTATAATTATGGGAGGATACAAAATGGCAGAACTTATGCACATAAAAGGGTTGATTCACGTCACAAACTAACAATGTTGACAATTTAAAAAAAAAAATAAAAATCCCGCATTTAAACTGAAATTCATTTTCACTTTACGTCTAAATCTAAATCTTAAAAATTCGATTTTTTATCTGCCACCCATTTTTGGTAAGGAACAAGAAATTATTGAGAAAATTACAGCCAAAAAGATTAAAAAACTAAAAAAATCATGACTCAAAATTAATATAAAGTGTGCCACAAGACAGTCACATTGGTCCCTTGCTGTTTATCGTCATATTTGTGAATGATATTGCTGTATGGTTCATAGAATTACGAATTTATTTGATATGTAATCTGAAATATCGAATAAATTCGTAGACTTAATATTTAAGGAATTTAGGTGTCTCAAGTCAAGTAGTTTGAAACAATTTTATTCGCTACTAGAAAGAAAAAGAATTTCGCTAATTCAAATCTGAATATTCCCGATACCATAGTAATATCGATACAGATCACCAATTATCATTGAAGAATCCATGCAATCTGAATTATAAAACAGAAAATTGGTGCAATCTACAATTTAGGGCGATCATAAATGTGACACAAGTGGCCGAGATAGAGAGACACAAATATATATACAGGTTTTGCAGTCCAAATTTAACCTTTTTCAAATCAAATTCAACCCTTTTCAAATCAAATTCAACCCTTTTCAAATCAAATTCAACCCTTTTCAAATCAAATTCAACCTTTTTCAAATCAAATTCAACCTTTTTCAAATCAAATTCAAAAATTAGAGTGTGCAATTATTTGTTTGAATACTATTCCCGTTCGTCGGAGATGACAATTGAACACCGATTCATCGATAGAAATTATTTTTTGCCTTGCTTCCGAGGCATTTGGCAAAAAGGTTGAATATGATTTGCAATATATTGAATTTGATTTGGAAAAGCTTGAATATGATTTATAAAAAGTTGAATATGATTAGCAAAAGGTTGAATATGATTGGGAATAGGTTGAATTTGATTTGCAAAAGGTTGAATTTGGACTGCAAAACCTGTGTAGACTTCGTATGTAAAATATGTTATGAAGATACAAGTTCCTCTTTCGTGCCTCTATGCCTCTTCAATATCTTTCGGATACATTCCTAAGATTAATTTGATTATTTGGACATTAACTCTGATTAACCCTTGTAATACCAGGTGATTTTTTGTTGTTGATATTATTTTAAATGCACTGTGGTCTCGTTGGTATTACAAGGTCTAAAGATAATTAATTTCGATTTTTTTTACGTACTTTAAAGATGTGTATCTAGCCGTCTAACTACACCCTACATATTTTAAAACATACATTCCGCTAAATAGGTCCGTACAACTAATGAAATAACTGCGAGTGGGGATCGATCAATATTTTTAATTCTTTCTGTATGGGAGAATATTTAAAATTTAATTATGAAAAACTTTGAAACTGAACCCTGAGATTTTGCTTTTGATAGTTTTTTTTTAAATAGAAAATTATTGTACATTAACAAATAATTTAACTTTAAAATTATTTTTAAATTATCCAACACTGACCAACAATTAAAATAAATCGATTTGAGCAAATTCAATCTAATAAATAACTATGTAAACACAAACAACTAACTAACCACACAATTCATTAGCTGAATTCCAACAAGAAAAACTTGGAATCTCATAAATTGAAAGGAGACGCAAAAATTTTAATTTAATTTTTCTTTCCCACAGACAAAAAGGCAATAATCGTTTAGAATAATATCGACACACTGTCACACATAAACTTGAAATTACTAAAAAAAAATTCCAAAATTAATACTCATGTTCAGAAAGCGTTTCAAATGAAGTCCAATCTATGGTGGGTTGTGTTGATAGCTTTAAATCGGGTTGACCATAGCAACGATAACACAAACACAAGACATAATTGTACCTCTCTATTCACCGTAGCTTTGTAATTTCTAATAAATCTATTGATTGATCAAATAAAAAAAAAAAAATAAAAAATGTTTCCCCAAAAGTAATTTCGAAATTATTTATACATAAATACAACACAAATATGTAATTTTGTATATGGATAGGGATTTTATCAATTTCGTCCATTTATAGAAATTGAGATTCAAGCCTATAATATATTCAACGAATCAAAAATGTCCCCGAATATTTATTGTCACAATTCTTTTCTGTTTTCTTTTGTTACATTAATTTCCACCATAAATTTGTAGATCAAATTATGACACCGAGTGAACAACAATTTGCAACATTTGATACTATTGGAGTCCTAATATGATGGGGGCTTAAATTCTGATCAATGAAAAATATTACATACTAAACGATAAGATAGACACCCACATTTATATATCGTTTGATTTCTGCATTCTTCAGCTTTAATTTGCGCATAGTCTTGAAGTTAAACTCTAATCGCCCGATTTTAAAAAAAAAAATTTAACTGGCCTGATGTTTTTTAATCGATTTTCTACTGAAAATGTCTCATCATATCGATGGACCCATCAGCCAAATGTTTTTTTTCTAACAGATATTCGATGCAGCTAACTGGAAACAATCAATTTTTCAAACAATGGTCCCGTAGTTTAGGAGATGTGAATTTTTTAAAAAATTTTTATTAAAAACCTAAAGGATATGTAAGGGAAAATTGAGAAAATCTGAACCAAAATTTTTTTCTTCCCGAATTCCATAAATTTTATCTTAAAATTAATAATCTTAACGTTTTTTGTGAATATTCCAATTGATTTGAGTAGAATTTTTCATGTATTTCACGTTTACTATGGAATATCTGAAAATGGCTTCAATTCCGATCAAAAAATTAAATTTCATTTGGAAAAATTCAAATTAAATACTAAACGACGAAATCGACCTAGACATCTATGCATCGTTGGATTCGTACATTTCATAGCTTTAATTTCCGGCCACTATCAAGGTTCAATTCCAATATTCCGATTTTTAAAAAATCTTTTACTGGCATGAGGTTTTTAAACATATTTTCTATCGAAATGTTCCACCCTAACTATGGCCGGTCAGCCAAATATTTTTTTTCTGATATATATTCGAAGCCGCTAATGGGGGGGAAAAAGTTCTCCGTCCAATGGTCCTGTAGTTTAGGAGATATGCATTTTTTAAGGAATTTTTATCGAAAATCTAAGGGATGTATAAAGGAAAATTGGGAAAATCTGAACCAAAATTTTTTTTTGCCGAATTCCATAAATTTTATCTTAAAATTAATAATCTTAACGTTTTCAATTGATTTGTGCACATTCCAAATGATTTCTATAGAATTCTATAGAAAATCTAAGGAATGTGTAAGGGAAAATTGTGAACATCTGAACAATCCAGCTCGGGCCTGCACCATTTTTTTTTTTAATTTTTTTCTTTCTTACAGCTATTAATTAATATTCAACTCTGTTTCTCTTAAATAATTTTAATATTCCATAAAACAAAACAAAAAAATGTTCACATTCTATGGATCGTAACAAATTCCCTACACAAACAATGGATCGTAAAATTGTACGCCACAGCCATTAAAATAAAAACTAAAGGATACAAATACAGCAATTTTCACCAGACAAAGTAATCCGTCCAATGCACATATATGTAGATGTAGACGTAGAGGTAGGTAATGTATAGAATTCCGTATCGATATATTTATGCAGATAAAACTTTACGAGTTCAATATACTTTCTAATAATATGGAACTGTATGGAGCCATTATGAAGGTGAAATATACACAATGAATGGATCTTTTGGATATAGACGAAATTCTAAGCAAATTTTTATAGTTAAAATGGTTATGACAGAAATTCAGCATAGCGGTGAAAGTATAGCACCCGTTGTCTTGATAGTTAATTAAATAAATTGTTTGAATCTAATAAATTTCTTAATGTCGACTCATTTATTAATCAACGTCATGTATTGCGGTAAAAAAATGAGATAAAGATAAAAGCTATGCCCCCCTTTTTGAGTTTTCTATGAAAGAAATATTATTGCTGAGATACAAATGACAACAGTTTTCTGTTATCAGGCATGCGACACAATGTTGCCGACAGAAGTAGTAATTTTCATAATTCTATGGCCAAAAGTCATAGTGGCTCTTAAGTGCATTTAAGCCAAAAAATTAGTTTTCAATAGAATCGACTTGTGCGTCGTCCAATCTTTGGTAAAAATTCATTATACGGACTTCTCTCCTTTTGACGGGAGATAAAGGGGGATCGATGGGGGTGCGTCCATTTGAGCAACGTTTTTTTCAGGGAGTTTGTGGCGCACAGTCCTATTTAGTAAAATTTATTGAAAGATGGGCACAGTGGAGGGGATCGATAGAGGGGTTCACCCTGAACAATTGTTTTTAAACGTAGATTCCTCACGTACATTTACAATTGTTTCGAACAATATGGGCGAGACACAGAACTTTAGTTGACTACTTTTTACACAATCTGACAGCGGCCTTGAATTGTAAAATGAGGAGCCTCATAAGATTCGCAGTGGAGATAGGTGCACTCGAACTCGAGGAGCACAATCCCCAAATTGCAACCGTAGTAGGGGGCGACATAGTCAACTGCAAATGATTAACGCTATGGACCCTAGACGGTCTCTGCAAGGCGCAAAGGTCGCCACCACTACTAAGTAATTAAAAAAAAATTCTAGGACTCACTAAAAAACAAAAAACAAAAAAAACACATCACTTACACAAAAACTTACCATTTGTGGCTAGATTATTAGCAGGCTTGCTGACTCGAATGGCTCCTTGTGTGGGATTCTGAAAAATATATAAAATACCGATCAAAAATTATGTACCGGAAAACGAGTGGCGGGAGTATTGAATGTGTATTATACATGAATATATAAACAGTTAAACATCGAAAATAATAAAAAAAAAAACAACAACAACAATAACAACAACAATATTTAACAACAATAAATGTGCAGCGCCTGTAATTAAAAATAAAACCGAAAATTTGTACTTAATAATAAATATATAGCTAAGAAAGCTGCTCCAAGAAATACATTTTCCGGATGTCTACAAAAATACAAAAAAATACAAAAAAATACAAAAAAATTTTTTAAAAATGTGCTTTACATTAAGTTTTATATTTACATTTATAGTGAACCGAAAAAATTAAATAAAAATTTACTTAAAAATAAAAAAAGCAAAAAAAAAATAAGTAAAAAGCTATTTCCTTAAAGAAAAGAAAACCAACAATAAGAAAAAAAAAAACAAAAAGTATAAGAACAACATGAGTACCGATCGGGCGGATGTAACTTGTCTTATTGGCAAGGTACCGCCAGCTGATTGACTGCAAATATTTGCGCCAGACGTCTGCTCAAATCCTCCTTCGTCATCATAAAAGCTGTCTTCTTCAATGGAAGAATGTGATTGCTCCTAAATGAGATGGAAAATGAACAAAAACAAAAAAAAACAAATACAAATTATGATCTCTACGTGTGCTGACAAAATTTGTGTATTTTTATAAAAAATTAATTCAATTTTTTTTTAATTGTGTGTGTGTGTGACAAATACTTAGAAAATTACTCCATATATGTATATGGGTCAAACCCACCCCATCCAGGAACACAAACATTGAGAACATAAAGCCAATTGAACTTTGTTTGATTGGAAATTGTATACTAAAAACAAGGACAAAGTACTCCTTAGAATTTAACAGTGAAGTCTTCAAACTGAAACTGAAAATTATTTTTAATGGCACACACAAAAAAAAACAACAACAACAACAACGAGTACGTTGTCAGCGTACATTGGAAAACAATGGGGTAAACAACACCAAGGCAACGTTTATTTAACCGATAATTTTTTTATTTTTTCTTTTTTAGGGCAACGATGCGAATTACTATGCTACAGGTAACCCTCGTACAACGTGGAACCTAACAGAAAAATGCCGCGTTATACAGATTCGTGTTATACGAGACAAGGAATCCATAGAAAAAGTAGGTTTACGTTCCAAATCTAATAAAAACGCTATTTTTCAATTATAAAAAAAACTTTTTTTCAAAAAATAAAAAAAAAATTAGGTTAGGTGGGGGCTGTGGGGGTATTAACCCTTCACCACTGAGGTTTATGCCCCTACTGATATTTAAATGTCAGTCATGTTAACTGTCAGTTTAAATGTCATATTAAAATGAGGGATTCCATCGGATGTCGTTTGAAGTCAGAATGTAGCCTACTAGGTGGCGAAGCCTCTTATGGGCCAAGGCCGAACAATCGTAGAGTATGTGTTCCGCCGTTTCGTCCTCTTCGAGACAGAAGAAATTTCATGGCAATTGTATTGGACGATCGGAGAGTTAAAGTCCGTGAGATTGCTGAGGATGTGGGCATCTCAATAGGACATGTACACAAAATCTTGGATAAATATTTGAATATGAGAAAGTTATCCGTGCGATGGGTGCCGCGTTTCCTTACAACTGGACAACAAACGTAATCGTGTGATAATTTCGAAGGAATGTTGAGCGATCGTAATCGTGACGAGTTTTTGCGTCGTTTCATAACTGTTGACGAAACATGGATCCATCACCATACACTGGAGACCAAGGTCAAAACAGTGGACGTCTAGTGGCGAATCGGCACCGAAGAAGGCCAAGACGATGTTATCGGCCAACAAGGTCATGGCTACAGTTTTTTGGGGTGCACGCGGCATAATGTATCTAGCTAAAAAAGGACAATGTTGAGAAATAAAATGAGTTTTGGTGAAAACAAAAATTTCCTTCTTTCATTTTTTTATGGACTTACTGAACGACCCTCGTATATTGAAAAATTTGTAAATGGGTCCTTTTGGGACCCTTTGGCTTTAAATGGGTTAATTCGACTAATTCTAAACGCAGCCCCTATTTCAAAGAATATTTTAACCAAAAAAATCAATATTTGGATATTTCAAGACCGCGTTATACGAAACTACAACCGTGTTATACAAAACTACAACCGCATTATACAAGGAATGTCAACAAATTTTAAAATCGCGTTGTATGCGAAAACGCGTTATAGAAATACCGCGTTTAACGAGGGTTACCTGTACTACAAAACTACCAAAAACAACTATTATAGGTGGGAGCTTCTTTTGTCTTTTTCATTATTTATTCACAGGAAGAAAAGAGTAAATGGAGAAATGCAAGCCAGACAGTTTTTTTCTTTTCTATTTTCGATTTTATTACGATTATTTAGGGCAGGGCGGGCAAAAGAACAGCCAAACAAAATAGGAATTTATTTGTCTACTGAATCTCAATCGGTAGTAATAAATAATCGATCAAATTCAATTGGTTTCCATTAATTTATTGAGAACGGTTGGAACATTTAGCAGCAGTCACGGTGAATAAATGCAGGTGGTTGTGGAAATGCTTCCGTTGTACTTTTACACCCTTTCTTCTAAAACTCGGAACATAATTTGTAAATGGCGAATTAATCATAATTTTATGTAAAACTTATGAGCTATGACCTAATTTTGTTTTCGATTTAGATACACAATGGTGTTGTAGACATTTCTGTAATAAATTTGTAGAGACAATGTGTTCTGGTTGTATTTTAACCCTAATCCTACCAACATGTGTCTTTGGGACACATTTCATTTTTTTTTTGTTACACAAATTTTTATGAAATAAACGCAAATTTTATTAATTGTTATGAATTTTCTTCTTAGGCCTGATAAATGACCCAATCAAGGCAATCTTGGTTGTTGGTTTTGTTATAAAATGTCTTGGTAGGGTTAGGGTTAAAAATCATTCATTATATTCCAAAATAGACGGAGTTCACTATATTGTCCATGACGACCACAGATAATTTATCTCACGGATTCAAATTCTGAGTCCGACCAAAATGGTTCAGTGGTAAACGTAAAGCGCGTTCGAACGGAAGTTCACGGATTCGATCCCTGTGTCTGGATAGTAAAATTTTAAGTATTTTTCTCTCCTGTAGAGTTTGAACATTAAGCTAAGTGGGTCGGATTTCACTAAAAAATGTAGGTCTACGGAATCATTTCAAGGAATAACTGCCGGTTGTCGATTCAGCAAAGGAAAACACTTCAAATGTTAGAAAAAAAACATCTTGAAAAGTGAGAATTTGTGGAATTTGCAATTGAAATATTCCCAAAAAAGCCCGGATTAGGGTTGATTGTGTGACCAGCAACTACACATTTAAAAAAAAAAAACTAACTGCTGTGAATGCTCTTTGAGCAGGCCAAAACGTACACCACATTGTAGCGCTCTAGGAAGAAGAAGAAGAGTCCTGAGATAAGTTGTTTGAGATATACTTTTTCTGGATGAAATTCCTAAACTTTGAAATTTCCAACCATTTTGAAGTTTCAATCTTACAAATTTTTGAAAAAAAAATTGTTAAAAATAAAACAGGAGCGCCATCTACATATAACGAAATCTTCCCTACTTCCATCCCGGGTCAGTTTTTGAGAATTTCTACAAAATTTACTAGAATTGATTAAATCTTACTGACTCGTAATTATTAAGGGATTTGCTATATGCAAAAATTTCCAGTGGCGATCTGTCATCACAATCTAGTGGCACTCTATACGTGTTATACGTGTAAATGTGTGTAGATTCATGGGCGACAAATGATTTTAAATCGTAAAATAATTCTTTGATGGTGGTGGTGGTGGTGGTGGTGGTGGTGGCGGCGGCGGTGGTGTTGATGATGTATACGTTCCCATTTTTTTTATTGGAATCTTGCTATGAAATAAATCGATGTAGGAACCTACCATAATCTAAAAATTCTAGCTTCTTTTATGATTTTCTACATGATTTCATGATAATTTGACACAACAAAAGCATTTTACGAAGTGCTCTTGCTCTATAACTAGTGCATTTTTAAACATATACTTAAGTAAAAAGTGTTGGTCTAATAATTATAATATATTTAAAATCTATTGATTCTCAAAATCCAAAAGTTTTCAGCAAAGGCAGTTTTAGAAATATTACTGGGGGAGGTACAGTTTTTGATGTTCCGGCAAATCGCCAATGAAATGGATTAATAATTTTGTTACGAATTCTGTTGTCAGTTCTATGTATTAAGTTCCCTAAATTCATTTCTTGTTTGTTTGTTCAACAAAACAATATTGACACTCACCCTAGATAGTGGATTGGCGCTAGCTTGTTTTATCATTTTTGGCAAGGAAGCGGTTGGTTCTTGGTTTATTTCGGCATTCAATTGTAGTATGGCGTCCAGTTCAACTTCTTTGCCTTTCGTTTCGCCGCGTTCATACCACTCAACTGTAACTGAACGCGAAGCCAAGTTGATTTTTGACACCATAGCTGAATGTATTCGGCCTAAAATAAAATAGAAATTGAATTAAAAAAAAAAAAATTAAAAATTAAAAAATGGCGCTAAAGAAAGAATATTTGATTTGCTTAGTAAAGTGACTCGTGAGAAATGCACACAGGAGGACATCTTGACACCGTTTTCTTCTATTATTTTTTTTGTCAAAGGATTGGAACCAAAACACATGACCCACGTTTTGGAAGGCATTTCTCAAATTTTGACCTTTAAAAAAATTTCAAAAATATTAACCCTTAAAAGAAGTTTTTTTTTTTATTTGGAAACTAAAACACATGAATCACGTTTTGGAAGGCATTTCATATGTTTTGACAAAGTATTAACCTTTAAAGTTCGAAACCTTCGAAAAGTCGAACACAATTTTATTTGATTTATCCAAAAATTTTGCTTAAAGTAATACATCGGGGTGGAATCATTCTGTTCCGAGTTTTCGAGATTCTACAGCAGTACTAAGTTTTTTCAAAAATGGCATATTTTTCAAAAAAAAATATTAGAAAAAAATAGAAAGAAAATCATCAAATGAAAATTTCTAATTTTACTATGTAATTATGTCCCTTTAAATTGTGTATCATCATCAGTTTTCGAGATTCTACAGTACCTACTAAGTTTTTCGAAAATTGCATATTTTCCAAAAAAAAAAAATAGAAAAAATAGAAAGAAAATTATCAAATGAAAATTTCTAATTTTACTATCTAATTATGTCCCTTTAAATTGTGTATCATCATTAATTCATAAATTCGATAACCCAGCAATTACAGTAAGTCCAATGTAAAAAAAACAACAAATAAATTCAAAAACCAACTCTATTAATAGACCGAAATTTAATTAATTATTTAAAAACTCACTTTCATGTGTCTCATCATCCGACAAATGTTGTTTGTCAGTTTTATGATAATTCAAATCATTAAGATTAACATTTTTATGATTATCATTATCATTATTGCTGGTGCGTTGATTGATTTTGTCTACAATAACAAATTCCCTATTTCGGGAATAGTCACGGTAAGCATTTTTGCCATTTCTATCATAGCATACGGGAGCAGCACTTAGATCATTTTTTATATTATTAATGGTTGTGGTGACACTAGCACTAGCACTAGCACTGCCACTAGCATTAGGCAATTCTTCTGCATTGTTTGTGTTGGATTTTTTTGACCCAAAACTACCGAAACGTTTTAGATAATTAAAACGTTTTTTTAGCCAAAATGAAGGCATATTTTGATATTAATCAATTAGTGTTGATTACAACAAAAAAAACAAAACAAAAAAACACAACAAAACACCACAAATCAAGTAGCACAAAATCACTTGGCGAAAAAATTACTTTCACTTTTGTGTTGTGTGTATTTTTGGGGAAACAACAAATAAATGGAGCGTCAGGAAAATTGGCAAAAATGTTTGATCGATAATAAAACTTTTTTTTTTTCGTTTTTTATATTGATAGAAAATTCTATTAAATGGTGGTCTGACAAAAATTCGTTTGTATGTATTGTTCGTTATAATTGGATGATTAATTTATGACACGTCCACATTGATCAATGAATGAAATACTTCTTTTTCCTATTTTGGATGATAACTAAGGCTTATGTAGCATATAAGAGGTCAATTTTTTTGTTTAAGAATAAGTTATCAATTAAAAGAGAGTGCACCATAATTATGAAAAATATATAATTTTGTAATTATGCGATTAGAATGTCTAGCGCGGTCTGGTCACTAGCAACATTTTATTATTTCTATTGTACTTGACCAGTTGTATGGCAATGAGTTTTTCTTCTATACATACACACACACACATACATTATATTAGCATTAGATCATTAAAAGGTGTATATATAGTACGTTTCATATAAATTAGTAATATAAATGTACGACAAGACAAAACCAAAATAAATACGTTGGGCCCCAAAAAAAGGTCAAAATATTGTAAGTATAATGATGGAGAAAAGTTCATTCATGAAAATCGATACGAGTCAACACTGTAAGTAAATAGATGAGCAGGCAACACATAAATTGTGACAAAAACAATTATTAATAAACATTACATAAATAATTAATGCAAAATGTACAGAGTATTAAGTGGTGTTCAGTAACCTTTGGGTATATATTATGGAGCCAAATGCTATTAAATTAATAATAAAATTAGAGGTTATGGACACCGGTCCCGTATAACGGGAGATAGAAATATTTCCTCATTCGTGAATATTTTAGTGAATGAATTTTGGGCTGATCAATTTATCCGTTTTCAATTCATTTCAGGTTACTGTGACCCTATTCTGGCTATTATATGGGAATTGGGAATTAGGAAAAACCAGTAAAGATGGAAACATTGGCTACACCGATTATAATATACCCTACGACTTTGTACGTATCTATTTTGTCTGTACAATAAATAAAATTGGGTAAATTGAATACAAATGATTAGAAACCTTAGAAATGACATAAAATTGATTGCAGCGACATAACGGTATTTCGTGGAACTTTTTAGTCTATGAATGAAATCTTCATTTTTTTATTCTCTATCATTTTCGTCATAT
>JANSTT010016803.1:0-19893 GCA_026745375.1 Platyura marginata | reverse complement strand
ATCTACGTAGGTATATTATATCTATATTTGACCTTTGGATGTGATGATGTTATTATATCATATATTATATTATAATCTTCTCAGAAGGATCAGTAAAAAGTTTAAGGATTTATGAGTGAGCTTTTGATTTAAGTAATTACGCTCCCATTAAAGTAGCATCTTTTGTATAAATATAGCAAAAATAACAATATGGTGCTATATTCAACAATTAACTTTTACACTTACAGACAATATGGTTTGTTTTTATCCAATAAATAGTTTACAATTAAATTTTGGACTATACACAAATAAGTACATAAAATATTCATAAAGTGATTCAATACTTCAGCTGCATTCCCACTCCTAAATATAATTTACTTTTTATATACATACATAAAAGAAATCATTTGATAGAAATGATAAAAATATTTTTTTTATTGAATTCAAACTACTGTAGGCACAAATACCCGCAGTTGGAAATATAAATTGAAAATTTTTATCGGAAAAATTCTGTTTAAGCGTATTTTTACTTATTGCAATTGTTATTGGAAAATTTCCGAAATTAAGCTATCCGAATATTATAAAGGATAAAAAGTGATTTTTAGTTTAAATCGTTACGAATAATTTGCCGATTTGACCTGGAACGGAAAATTGCTGAATATGTTCAAGTTATTATTATTTATACTTAGTTAAAGTGATACCAATATATATATATATATATATATAAATTCTATGACATTGAAAACAAAACCAAAAAAAAAGGAAGAATGCAACCCTTTTTCAGTTATTACTTTTTTGGTTTACTGAAAACGTTACCATACGCATACATACATAAAGAATAAGGGTAATCTTATATTAAAACACATTTCTTAGAGACTACTTACATAATATTTACATACATTGTACATGTACATTGTATGGTATGTACTTCCATCCATCCGAATAAGTTGCTTCTTCCATCAAATTAAATCTTGAACTATTTTCGGGTCACATTTTTAATCCATGATTATAATAAAAACGCAAATAAGTCGAAAACATTATCCTAATGGTTGAAAAGATCAAGTAATTACATTACTTTATTTTCTTATATTGGAGAGCCAGAGAATATTTTCATATATGTCAACCCTTAAGTATAATAAATATAATTTAGTAAACTATGTTAATAGGGGGCATACAAGACGAGGGTCTTACAATATATATGTATATGTATATATATATATATATATATATATATATATATTGGATAATTTTGTTTTTCCGGGAATGAACTGCCACCCTTTTTCTTATATGGTTATATGTACAATGTACACCAGTTGTTGTACACACAATATACGCCCATTAAATAGTGTTAGCAACAATGGTAAATTGATGTCATTATTAAAAAGACTTTTTTTCTTTTCTAACTGCACGTACATATATTACTTTTGTACGTAGTCGTACGTACACACAGATCTCTTATACAATACATACATATAAACATATATCAACAATTCATTGTTAACCATGATATTACAAAAGTGGTCTTTTCTGTGAAGCTTTTATGTTTTCAACATAATAGCTAAATACACATAGAATAAAAGTTCCATTTTACAGGTTCTGACAAATATTGTACCGGTATTTAAACAAAGAAAGCACTACATACATATACATACATATGTATTGCATATCTATAGTTATATCAACACAAATCACTTCTAAAAAAAAAATGAAATGTTTTCGATCACTTAAAATGTTTTTCATCTCATTTTTTGTGTAAAGTTTATTCTCAACACGCAGATCGCACTTTTAATATTATGTGCGTTTATGTGCTTTTGTCTTGTTTTCTAAAATATTCACTAATACTTTGAAATTTAAAATTTTCAATGACGTGTTTCTGAAATAATTCTTTTTTTTCTATCGTTCTCACACAGTGCACGCACATTCAACAAATTCTTATTTAAATTAAATACAAAATAATGTTAATTATGCTTACGGTAATTTAAAAAAAAAAATATCATATCCAGCAGAAAGAGGCAAATGTACCCCCATTTACCCCTACACAATGACACAAGTAGTGAATTTTTTTTTATTAAAAACCATTTCCAATCTATAATGTTATTTTAAGGCGAATTTATAATTGAATTATGATGAAAATTATTTTCTTAAGTTATCAGTGCCATGAAGACGTCGTAATCTTGTTACACTTGAACTTATCGTATACTAAAATGTAACGCAAAATTACAAGAATTATGTTGTCTTATGCGGAATAATCCGCATTATTTTTTTTTAATGTTAATAAAATTTGATCTAAATATTCTTGTCAACTTAATATTCGAGGAACTTTTGCCATATCTGTTCTCGGTGAATCTCTACGCTGTACCAACTTTTTCTGTTAAAGGGATGAATTATTATTTCATTACTGAGAGTGATAAAAAAAATTAAGTTTTTTCATCTTACCAAAAGGAGCTTAGTTTGTACAAAAACTGGTCTTATGGAACTTCTAATTATATACACACAAAAAAAAATTATACGCCACGAAAAATAAGTTTGACAAAAGACAAGGAACCTAACCAAAGTCGAAAAGAATATTTCTTAAATTAAACTTTTTGAATTATACGCCTTTTTAAAACCATAATTATTTGACCATCCCCATATAAAGATTATTGATAATTTATATTAAAAAATAAAAAATTTTAAAGGGTAGGGGTAGGTATATACAGTTTCCTATTCAAATTTAATTGTAATTTCCCAACACATAAGCATAAACCAGACATCTAACTAAATATGCTTCCTTACTTATCACTCAATATCTTTTTCGAGACTTTTTACCAATACCTATAGCAGCACTAATGAATACTAGTAAGACAATCAATCAATTATTTGTTGTTATCGGGCAGTCATCAGTTTGACAGGTACTATAATTGGGCTATTGACTTGAGAAAATCGGCAAATTAAGTAGAAATTGAGTTGCCTGTGGTGGTGCCGCAAATAATTTTGAGCGTGGCAACAACAACTACAACAACTACAACAACAAAATTCATTCACCCAAAAATTTGCAAAATTGTTTGGAAGTTTGGAAGCTTTTTGATGATTCATTTTTTTTTATTCCGTTCTTTTGACTATTCCTAAAATATATTTTAAAAATCATTTTAAAAAGTTTAACCATTGTTTTGATTATCAATCTATGTTTTGAAAATTCTTAATTTCTAAAAGTTTACACACACACACACACAAATGGTTAATATGTGTGGGGGGGAAAAAAGCGGAAAATTACAAACTTCTAAACATCTAAACTAAACTAAAAACCAATCACGAAACGTGTTCGATTAAATTAAGTCACTGCGAATGTTTTTTTTTTTCATCTTCCCCATTTCCAATAAACAACTCTCTTTCAAAATATTCTATAGATGTATTTAGAAGATTCGTAAATTATGTCATAAATTCCTTTTTACCTCTTGTTAAAAAGAATACAATTTTCCATGATGGATTCATGCTCCCCAGTTTTCCGAAAAACATGTTTCACTCATTCAGCAATGTTTAGGGTAGATCTATGTATATATGTATATATATTATGTATATATAAATAACATTTGGTGTATATATGTATGTTGTTGAAATCAGTACGAATTGATTGGTCGTTAACGTTTTCATTCAATTGAATTCTGTATTCATTTTCATATACAATTTTGGTATACATACAATATAGATATCTGGTAATGTTGAATCATTGGTATATATCTGATGGGAACTAGGGAACGAAATGATGGAATAAATAGATGATAAATTGAATTTAATTGGCCTACTTAGATAATTTAACTTCAAAGATACCTTAATATCTACAAAAGGCGCGAACAACTATCGGATTTCTTGAGAGATTTTAATACCAATAAAAAAAATTTAAAAAAAAAATGGTTACCCCATTAAGATACAAATTTTGGTACATTTGAGAACATCGATTTCTCCTTTTTAAACGCAAATGTATTGAAATCTATATATGACAAATGCTGTTATTGTTGCCACAAGATAAATTCTCACAATTATTTTTTCATGCTATAAATTTTAAAAGAATAATGCTGCGAATTCCCTTACAGCCTTTACAATACACGTCAATAAAACCAATGCATAAGTTTAATTTCCCAACGGCAAATAAAATTGGTCATACGAGAACGAAATAAGTTTCATATTTAAAGGGGGATCCCAAATCGGTTGGATTTTTGTTTTGTTTTTTTTTTTAAACTACTTTCTTGGTGGGTGGTTCGAAATCCACACCATATTTATTGTATCGAAAACTAAATTATTTATGATCTCAATTATTTGTAGGTTTCTATCTATACATACATATATATGTACATATATAGTTTTTTTGAACCAATAAGTGATCGAGTTTATTTTAATAGCCTACAGAAGAAAAGAAAAAAACAAACATACAAAAGGTTAAAAACATCATTGCATCTGAAAAACAATACGATTTCCAACCCAGAACCAATGCTTTTCCCCTTTTATTTGTAAATATACTACATTATGGATGGCAGCATAAACATTTTAATGTAATATTAAAGTTTGACATAAAAAGCCTTAAGATTTATTTTGCCCCAACAGAAAAACAAAGAGATGCCATAAATAAAAGTCTATATTCAAATAAAATATCCATATATGTACAATGTACAGGTAGATGTAGGTACATATGGGGTAGATATTTGCATGGGCGTCGTCTTCGTCATATCGATGGCTGATTTTTTATTTTAATATACGAATGTATAACAAACCTATTGAAATGTATTTATTTGGTAGCTTTTTACCCACAATTTTACCTATCCTCTTTCTACAAATCGAGCCTAATACTTTTTTTCAATAAAAAGCTCAAATGTTTTTTTTTTTATAGATTATGTGAATGAAGCAAGCAAATTTATTTCCAAATATTAGCTAGGAACTTTCTTGTAAATGTCGGTAGACCCAAAAATTCCCCCAAAAAACGACCGACGCCCATGATTAATATACATATACTTATACATATATATTTATGTACATACATACTATATATGCGAAAGCAATCGTACATGAAGGTGCAAAAATATTTTACAAAATCCAAAACGGTTTCTGAAAAACATCAATAGACTATGTACATACAATCGTACATATACATAACCTACCAAAACTTATCTCTTTTCACCTCCATCTCAAGTTATTCGCACAAATGGATCCATAAGTAGAAAAATTGCTGTTGGTTTCCTTTTGAAAGCTCATAAATACTTACGTATATATTTGGATATATGTATATATAAAAGCTTTGAAATTCATTTCTTTCAATATTTTGATCTGACTTTGTACAAGACAAAGAATTGCAAATATTGCATAATACAGGTATATATGTATGTATACCTATACCAACATACATAATGTATATGATTGATGATATATAATAATGTTAAAAAAATCTATATTGAATTTCAAAATGGTTGTAGTTCTTTTGACGGTTTTTCAATAAATCCTCCTTTATTTTCAATTGTCGTTTTTAATAAATTGCACAAAAACTCGCATAGAATTAATGAAAACACTACATTCATATATAGCGTCGAACAACTTATTCGAATAGCATTATTTAATTTAATGCAGTTCAATTAATATATTTGATTTCACCATCACTCTATGCATCATGCACAATTGCTTATTCATTTTATAAAACAAATGTGATTAGAAAACAAACTAAGACACATTTTATGAAACAAACCAGACATCAAAAACCGTCAACGTTCTTTTCCGCAAAACACTTTTAGCAAAAAATCACTTTGCATATCATTACCTATTTCCTTAACAACCACGTTAATTAATTTATTCGGATAACTTTTTTGTGTCTCGTATAATTATTCATTTTGTTCATTTTTGCTCCTAATCTAAATATCTCGCTAGAATTAAAAATGCACCAAAATCATTCAGAAAAAGTTATTAAATTAAAAAACTTAGGAAATTTGTTCGACAATTTAATTATTTGTGAGACAGATTGTTCGCAAGGTGCATTGTTAGAGTTTGTGCATCGCATGCAATGTCTTTTCACCATTTTGATCTTATCGGTCATCCATATTTTAAGACTGCTGAAGTGATTCGTAGTGAGAAAGGAATAACAAAACGTAATATGCCGGAATAACAATACATACAGTCAATACGTGCGTTCATCATTAGTATACCGAATTTTGAGCAACTCCATTTTGCATCATAAATCGTACTGTAGTGTTATTATCAAAATAGGACAAATAAGTGAAGATCATTTTTGGTTGTGCAAGTGGTTGGAATTTTTGCAAGGCAATTGAATCGATGTCGATGGATTGCATGGATGACACGAGAAAATTTGCACTCCCATCATCTTGAAAATGTAGATTTTGGTTGTTTTTAAATACAGATAGCCCTCCTACAATACGGTTTCACTCTAAAACGATATGAAAATTACGGAAATTCTCGTAAAACACGGTGTACTATAGGACGGAAGAAAATTGCGAAAATTCTCATATAACACGGTAGTTCTACAATATTTAGACGAAATAATATCTACCATATTATAGGAGGTATACGTGTAATGGAATTTTCTGTTACTCGAAATGATATGATTTCGTTACAGGATGATGATTTGTTCCGATACGGTTCCGATTAGTCCAGGTTCAGTACCTACATATACATATATATGTATTAGAGGACTACATTACATAAAATTCATCTTTTCATGAAAATTAAGAAATAATATTGTCTTAGCCTTTCTTTAAATACATGCCTAATATATAATTCAATGTATGCTAATGATTATCATCTTCATGTATTTTGGATGATTGAGTATTCTAATGTGTATTACATTTTGTAGAAATAATTTCGTAATTCGTAATTCGTGGTATAAAATTACGAAATTTCAACAAAGTTACACAGAGAAACACAAAACAACACAGAGCATTATATTCGATCAAAGGGATAAAATTATATCTGTTTGAGTTGCCCCTTTAATTCAGAAGAATCGTAAATTTTATTTAATTTTGTTGGTTCTCGTTAACATTTGATGCTAAAAAGTGTTACCCCCACTTGAATTGAACAGTAAGGGTTTAGTATTTCGTTTGTTCCCTTTGTATATAGAAAATTAATAGCCTTTTTTTTGTTGTATTTTTGTTTAAATATTTCCATTATATTGTTTTAATTACAAGCAGCCGGATTTGTTCTTCCATAACCTTTGTTTTTTTTTTTTATTAAAGGTTCAAACACTATGTATGTGAGTGTGTAATGTGCACATAGATTATAAATTTATTAATAGGACAAATTATCCCGAAAATGGTTATTTCCTGCTTAAACGGCATACGGCAATTCTGCATAAAATTAGTCACCAACTGTAGCAAAGACTCCAATAACAAGTTACGGTCCAAGAAATAAAGGACAAGAGACCCATTTCTTAAATTAATCAACATTCTCCTATTTCCTCTTAACATCTTCAAGGGAACGTTATGCGTTTGGGTCAATTTGTACACGCCATACTGTAAGAATTGCAAAAATCTTTGCCTGAAGTGTACAATTGAATTTCCGTCCTTAATAAGTAGTGGTCTATGTAACTCGATTTTTATGGTCCTATAGAAACCTATTGGAACTAGGTACGCTAATACTGTTGATAATGGATGGTACCGGTTGCGTCATTTCAGCACATGACATTTGATAGGTCATCAGCAATATTTTAATAAGAGAAGATGGCACTGCACTATTTCCATACGATAAATTGTAATACAATTTAACATTCAATATCGTTTAATACTTCGCCACTCCCATTTATTTAGTAGTTTTGTTACGAAACAATAAAAAAAAATTGTTAAATTCTTACATGATTTATAGAGTTGAGTGGGTGGAAGCAAAGATCAGTAAACAAAATGTCATTTTATTTTTTTAGGTTTGCACATCATCATTATCTGAGATTGTCGTGTGAAATTTCAGATTTTTTTTTTTACCAACCGAGATTAAGGCTTTTTCTCAATATTCAATTAGTGATTACATCAAGAAGTGCTGTTCCTTTAAAATTTCAACGTTACTTAAGTGATTATGCAAATTGTGGCTATATTCTAATTTGTAGATCGATATATTTCAATATTTCAATATTGCCCCAATCTATCTGTCGAAGTTATATATGCTAGTCGTACACTCGTACAAGCAAAAATCATTATCGAAAATTGCACATTCTCTGGTATCACGTGAACAGTCTCATTTTTTTTTTGCTTCCACACACTAAACAATAAGTGGAAGCTTTGTTTTCATTTTTTTTTTTTGTTTAATGTCCACGTTTTGGACATTTTTAATCGTAAAACTGCAATAACAATTTTGGTAGTAAGTATCGCTCGCTCGCTAACTTTCTAACGCCTTGAGCTAGTAACTTGAATTTTTGGCAGCGTCGTATTTTTGTGAACGAACTGCTTGGTATTGCATATTAGCAAAATATGCTCACTCCTTCGCCCCCTTCCATGAAAATTTTTCGAAAAAGGAGGAAGAATGTTGAAAGGTGGGAAAGGGTAGGGAAAAGGTGGAGAACGTTGTGGAAAGGTTTTAAAACTGAAGGGAAGGGTAGTTTAGTGTGGAAGCCATGTAGCTTTACTTAGCAGCTTTACAACAGAGATTAGAACTTCTTATCAACATACTGGTAACAGTAACAAATTAGAATTCATATGGTGAATACATAAATCAAGCAGAGTGTTTGTGATTGTTCCATTAAAATGTTTATTTACGTAATATTATTGATGGTATGCATTAATGCATCCTACCAAATGCCAACAATCGATAATAAAAATCAATTTGTAATCAAATCAAATCATCTGACCGAACCAACCGACAAAGATTTGAATACGAAATGGCACAAAGTTCGACCAAAGAGACAGTTTGATGTTATTTTGGATGCCAGCCATGAAGATGGCATGGGTACAGATTTGTCGGTTGAGGCAAATGCCAATTTATGGAAAAGTTTCGATGAAAATGTACGACTTGATGGTAGTGCCAGATACAATCAGCATTTTGATGAATTTGCGGGCAATGGTAAACCGAGATATGGTGGAACACTGCATTTTAGGGTTAATTATTAAAGCGAAAATTTTCTTCATTTATTTTTTTTAGGGCATAATTTTCGTGTGGGACTTAAGCTAGTGTTTCAGTGATTTATAGGTCAGCCAGCAAACATGTATAATGTGTGTGGTGTGCAAATATTTGTTGATAAACTTTGACTTTTATGTTTGATAATTAAAAATAAGTAAATATGTACGTAGTTTAGCCTTAATTAATAAATTATTATTCGATCGTAATAAATTATATAAATGTGATTATTGTTTTAAAGCTATAGGCCCCGAATTTTAAGAGGCCACACCTACATATACTAAATTATGCAATTAATATGAAATTGCCCAATTTATTAGGAATTATTTGGACCATTTTAAATAAATTCCCATTATTTTGGATCCATCAAACAAATTTTTTCGCGCATAGTCGAACATGATAGGTTCATGATAGGCGTAAAGGTCAGAGATGGAAAATTTTGCGCAAATTTCAATACCAAAGTTTTCGCGACCCTAAATCCAAGGATGTTTTTTGCAAAAAATTAATTTATTTTCCATCGTTTAATCCTAATGGATGACAGCACGGAAATAAATAAACAACAGTCGAACAGGACCGAGGGTAATCATTGACAACAGTTAAACTGCAGCTCACCAACCAAACGGCATAGTGGTAGAGGTAATGCGTTTGAAGCGGGCGGTGCCAGGTTTGAAATATGAGAGTTTTTTCCTCGTACAGGGTTTTGAACTTTGGGCCGAGTGATTCGGATTCAACTTAAAACTGTAGGTCTAGGGCATCATTTCGGGGAATAATTGCTGAATCAATTTAACAATATTCTCAACTGAAATGATGTACTGCACTAAGTAATAACTCTTAACAGAGACTATATGGGTCAGAGTAACCTGGGTAATTGAAATTAAAAAAAAAAATCCAGCTCGAAAACTAATTCGAAACTCTCACTGTGCTTGTGTGCAACTCAGTGACTAATATAACCGCTGCCTGAGTATTGAGTTGGAAGCAACTCTAATACACGGTTTCTTATAGGATTCTGTAAAATGTGTTCACTGAAATAGTAAACAATCCCAATTTTTAATAAAAATAAATAAATTTATTTAAAAATACAACCTACAAACGATAGAGGTGGAATACAAAATGGTTTTTTTTTTGTTTTTTTTGGTTTAAAATAATTGAAAATGTCAAATCGCACTTATTCAAATCACATTTTCTTTGATAAAACAACAACAACATCAATTAACCAGTAAAATGATTGTCGCATATCACCTTCACATAAATATGGTGCCTTTGTCCAGGCTTCAATATTAAATCCCATCAGTTCTAGTTGTTGAAAAAATACGGTTGCTTCATCGTGAAATGAAATACTAGATGTGTTCGGCCAATGTGGTAACAATGGTTTAATTGGCATATGAGATGAATCTATAAACAAAGTTTTTTTTTTTTTTTGTATTTTTCTCGACACTGATTGAATTATCAATGTACTTGATTCCACATAGTGACTGTACGGTAGTACCAGAGCGACAATAGCTCGTCCATTTGGAGCCAATGCCCGATGTATGTCGGCCAATATTTGATGCGGATCCGCACATCGATCCAATACATTTAAACAAGATATGAGGTGGATGTTTTCGACATCATTCAGTTTGTCGATAACACTGGTTTTGTAAAAAAAAAATCTACAAAATCGATAAATATTGCTTTCAACACTAGCATTACACCTCTAAAGTTGTAAGCATCCAAATAAACGGGATGATTGAATTTTTTTTTTATTTATTTTTGGTATCTCCTACGAAACAGTTTGGACAAGATCCGCTAAAGTTTGTTTTTTTACAGAGAATCTCACCGTCAAAAATATATTTAACTAATAATTCAATTATTATTTTGGAGATTTCATCACGGAATAAACCCTTCCAATAAACCCCTTCGTTTCGCTTATAAGTATTTTGTTTTTATGGAAGTAACTCTACTAAAACTAAAATTTAATCACTACAAATGTACTCACGTGAATTGTTTTTTCTGCAGACGATCCTTCATTGTCCAACTATATTCGGTAGCATAGACTTTGAGCAAAATATCATTTCCCATATGTATAACAGCTTTCGCTAATCTCGAAGTAACTTCACCATCACCGGCCCCAATATCCAACATATCAATCATGGATGTATTGCCAAAATTTGACGGATTAAAACCACCGGCTGACAATATATTTTGAAATTGTAATTCAGACAAAATAAACATTGAGCCTCGTTTGAGAATTCTAAAAAAAAAACGAAAAAACGATTTTGGATATAGAAAATTTAGAGAATTTTGGTAGTAAATATACTACTGACCCATTCACATCAGTTTGTGTCATAAATGCTGCCAATACCATACGAGCAATAATATGCCAGAGTTGAAGCCAAAAATTTGCCGATAGAATTTTTGCTTTTTCCAACCACCACAATGTTATGTCGTCCGGTTCCCCCAGCGGAATGAATTTCGATTGAAATTTGTCTGAGAGTTGTTTTGGTAATGTGTACCACTAAAATTATCAATTTGATTGAGATTTGCAATATAAGAAATAATAAATATAAATTACCAGCTTCATATCATATCCTTCCAAATACTGATCATTGTGAACTTTTTCGTACAATGTTCGAGCTAGTGCCCCACGAGGCCTGTATGTCATACTTTCAATGGAGGAATGCAATTAAATACTTTTGAATGGTAATGTTTGCTGTTGGCAATTAAATTTAAGTATATCAGGAATTATTTTTATTATCTTTATGGCCTGAAAACTTATCGTCAAATTATTAATTTGGTATCAAATTGAGCAAAATGTCGAATTTTTCTCACTTCGATTTTACCAAGATTTTCTACGATTGTTAATTGATACACTTTGTTTTATTAAGTCCACTGTTTACTTAAAATACTTAATTTACTTAAATTTAAGTTTTTATAAAAATTAAAATATTCAAAATAAATACAAAAAGGTGTGGTTATGTTTTATATATCAAAGAGAACATTTGATTTTTCAAGAGTACATTCACTAGAAATTATTGATTATAATCTTATTATTGCACTTAATAATTTTAATAGCAATTTTGTTCATTTATTTATTTATAACAGAGTTCATAATTATTGTTTTAATATTTTTTATAAATTAATTCACCGCCACAAGAAAACCGCACATTAAAAGTTCTAATTCACAGCTATAAATTTGAAATGAAAATAAAATGGAGCAATTTTATTATTGCAATTTGATGCTGCCAGTCATAAAAAAAAAAAACTTATATCACGTAACATCGGGCAATATTTGTTTTCAACAGTATACAAAAAATTATTTGACAGCTGTTGCTGAATTATTTGCCTTATAAAATTTACTATAAATAAAAATTACTTTTGTAGTTGCTAAAGTCTAAAATTATATTTTTTCTATAAAAATGTCTAGCCCACATGATGAGCTTTGTCCACCGCCCAGTGATGATGATGAATTAACATTGCCACGTGCTAGTATCAATAAAATGATAAAGGAATTGGTAAGATTTAAAGTTGGAAGGGCAGCAATGTAATTAAATATTAAGCTTAATCTATGTCAGGTTCCATCGATACGTGTTGCAAACGAAAGCCGTGAATTGATACTAAATTGTTGTACAGAATTTATTCATTTAATTAGTTCCGAAGCGAATGAGGTGTGCAATCAACGCAACAAAAAGACAATAAATGCTGAACATGTATTAGAAGCACTTGATAGGCTAGGTTTCAAAGATTACAAACAAGATGCAGAATTAGTATTAAACGATTGTAAGGCGGTAGCGGCAAAGAGACGTCGACAAAGTACCCGTCTGGAGAATCTCGGCATTCCCGAAGAGGAATTGCTACGTCAACAGCAGGAACTTTTTGCTAAAGCTCGCGAAGAACAGGCAGCCGCCGATCAAGCCCAATGGATAAGTTTACAGGCAGCCGCTGTTCAACAAAGTGCCGAAGCTCTGCATAAGCAATTGAAAGCTCAGGAGGAGGAAAGTGATGAAGATGAATACTGAAAGAAATTCTTTCTAATTGCTAGTTCAATATAATTGTAATTTTATATTAATAAAAAGGTCATCATGATTTTACGTGTGGGCTGTTTTTAAGCAATAGCCAAAGCATCGTTTTGAGGCTCATGGCTGAGCTGTGTCTGTAGATTGGAAAGTTTATTCTTTAAAACTTTCACACCCATCATGACAATATTTTCCGGACGCAGAGCACCGCTTGATTCAACGTTAAAGAAAAATTTGTTCGGTTTTGCCTCCCAATTATAATCAGCTTCGTCTATTAAAAACCAAGAAATTACAATCTTCCCAACAAAATCACCCAACTAAAAACTTACGTTGATCATCTTCAAGTTCTGTGTGTTCACTTTTTGGCCATTCATCAGGTTTCGGATATAATGTGTGCCTCATGGAATTATCGGGATCATATTCAAAACAAACACCAGCCGTTGGATTCCATTTGGCATGCTCTTTGCCAAAACCTTTTTTCGCGTAGGCTCGCAACTTTAATTCCTGGCCTTTTCGCAATTTGATGATCAAAATCTCATCGGTGCTTTCACCATACTCATTATCCTCATCGTCACGATGTCTCGACGTTACCGGCAACACTCTTGGATCACTGGATTTTAGGTCGGCCGTCGTAACATGACGTGTATGTTCATCTGAACACTTAACGTCCAATGTAAATTCGACACTGCATTCGGGACAAAAGTCTAAACATGAACATTCACGTGTATTTTGTAGGCGATCCACTACTTCGTCAGAGATTAGTGGAATCAAGCCAATTCGATGGGCAAGAAATTCATCGGCCAATACTGTTGAGTTTGCCTCGAATTGGACCCAATCAATTGCTAGGGTTGGTGTTTCGGCAATAAAGACGCGGCGTAGACTATTTGCAATACTAAAATTGATAAATTAATTAAAGTTTGAAGTCATAACCTAACTTTTCCATTTTTGGTTACCTCAAATCTGTATCCTCAACTACGAACTTTACATTTTCATCTGTAAGTTCCGTAATTTGAACGGATGGAGTATTAGCATATGGCATTTTTATTAGATTTTCTTATTTATTTAATTATTTCGAATAAACGAAAATTATCCAAATCCAAATAACACAAAATCAAAAATAAAACACAAAATCACAAACCTAAACTGCATTATCGATTCAGTAATGTCAAATTTCTCAATAGAAAGAGATTTTCGGCAGGGATTTACAAAATGTTGACAGTCACAGTTTAAAAAAAAATTCTGTGACCAAATTTCGGTTGTAATTTTAAATATTAATCTAATTAATTTATAATAATGCAAAGAGCCGAACATATAAATGGATTTAAAGAAGACTGCGGAGAATTATTGCGCACGTTTGCTGCCCATAAACAAACAAATTTTAAGTATTTTTGTACCGAGTGGAAACGTATGAATTTTCATTATATATTTTTGTAAGTTTTTTTTTATATTGTTCTGCCCCCTAGAACCATAGAATTTATAGCAGTGCTTTGGTTTAACTCTTCGTTCTGATTTTCTGTTTTCTTGCAAATTCCATAGCAAAACAACTGCGTCCTTGACATTTAACCAGTTCCATATAATAGCCCATAATCTCTTCAAAGGAAGTGGATTCTCTCTAATTGTAATGTTCCGCTTTTCATTAATCTCACACCCACCCATAAAACTATCGCTAGATTCTGTAAATTTGTACTCTTTATAGTGGCTACTCATCAGACCATGAAGTCGTTCAATTTCTAGAGGATGCCATGATAACGATTAAACATCAATTTCTAATGGCAGTTGATATTTTCGAACGTATCGGTGCTCTCTACTTGATGTATGCCGTGTATTTCAAGCAACCAACAAAGGAATATTGTAAATATCGACTAACTCTGGAGGAATGGCGCATTATGAATTCATTTTATGACGACATCAGCGGGTACGATCAGGCAAAATTAATATTTTGGAAATTGCTGCAAGGAGACGCTCTAAGGTAGTATAGATGTGAAATGTATTGGGAGTAGTTTTATATATACTTAAATATGGGATTCAAACAACTAGGTTCGTCGAAGCTGAGCATGAATATGGCTTTGAACGATTTATGCACAAAGACAACTGTAAAAGTCTGAGCAAACGTAGTGATTTCCAAAAATTCAATTACACAATTGAAAATGAAATGGCCACACTACAAAATGAAAGTACCGGAATTATTCCAGCCTTAGAAATACTGCAGGTTGGCTACAATGAAATGAAGGAACATCTTGATATTGCCGGACCATCAAAGGGACTACTGCCCAGCACATCTATATTGACGGACATAATGAGTGGCATAGAAAAAGTTGAGAAAAATTTCAAAGTCAGTGCGATTAAAGAGCATCTGAATACAGATGAGAATCTGTACGAAAGCGATGAAAGTGAATCGGAATATGCAAATTTGATAAATATTGGAACCAAACGGATTCGATTAAAGCGAAAGGCTTATGGGAAGTATGATGAAATGGATACGGCCTATCGATGTACGTTGGATGAAAATGATGATGAATTCATTCAAATACGTAAGCCAAGGAAAACGTACATCAGAAATACAAGACGAGAAATCGAAAAACGCTCAGTTACGACACAATTAAATCTGCCAGAGTATGTTTTAATGTTCTTGAGGAATTTTTTTTTAATATTAACAATTTCTTGTAGCGAAGGACAAGATGAACTGGAAATGACAACAAACAATAAGAAATCAGGTAAGTTTTTAATTTGATTGAATGCATCCAATGATGGACATATTCAAATCTTTTCCTATTAAAACTGTCAATTGGCCAATTAGTTCGGTGAATTTGTACATTCCGATGCGGCACTTCAGTTTCGGCTCAGCTATCGGAAGAAAACTTCCTATCGGCATATATTCTTTGATTCATAGTCATCCGGGAAGATGTGAACAAACGTGATCTAAAATAGACGATAAATAGACCAGAATCCCGGTCCTACAATCAGACTATATGTTCTCCTCAAGTTTTGTTGATAATAATAGTAGAAAAAGCGTCTGAATAACACAATAGTTCTTCTCCACTACCATGGTTAGACCAATTCTCCGCCTTTTTCCTATCTCAGTATATCTCGTCCAATTAAGCTTTTTATTCAAGATTACAGCTAAGTAGGCAGACGTAATTTAATGATCTTCTTTTGTGCGAATTATCTGATGCATTTCTAACAAATTTTTTTACATTCCTTTGCTTTTAGGATTCTGATAAAGGGAGAGGAATAATTCAAGATTAGACTAGATATGCTGGGGGCTGAGGGCAACCTAATTACACCCTCGTGAAGATTCCAATTATTTAGCATTAAATCGCTGACAAAATATTACTTCATTGTGTCAATAGAGACTCCAGCTTCTCTTTTTAATGGAACTACACCAAAACGAATTCGTTGCAGTCCTTACTTTGTTAATAAAACTCAAAATGTATCTGTTTTCATCTATTTATTCGATTAAAATTTTCTTATAAACCAAATATAGAATATTTGCACCACACTCAATATTGAAATACCAAAATACACGCCAATTATTCCTCCAACTGACACCACTATGTCTAACTCGGTTTTTGTTACCGTTCTAATAAATCTCATTGTTGGTGTATTTAAAATCTCGATCGTTAGCAATGACAGCTCGGCCGCTTTATTGCTTTCGTAATTACTAAAATATTGGGAAAAAAAGGTTAAAAAATCATTCTTCAGATTCCAGATATACCGAACCCGATTTTGTTTATATTCATTTCAATACATGACTGAATACATTCGGTATCTTTGTTGTAATGTTTCCTCTTTGTCATTTCGTTAATGTTCGCTGAAAATTGGAGATTTTTTTTTTTTTTTATTTTCATTTGTAATTATGTTTTGTTCCTCTTCGTACCTTCCTTGATACACAGTAATCCACTATAATCGCAGTAATATTCTCTATCTGTAAAATATGAATAGATTAGTCGATTTTCCGAGTCATTCTGTCAATTCATAATTTTCTGAACGCTTTCATTGATTAATTTGGGTTCGTCGCCACTGTTGATAGAGACATTGTTGATAGAAAATTGCTTCTATAAAAACTAATTCTAAATTGGTCTTGGAATGGAAATCAAATTTTCAGAGTTTATCAGAGCATAATAACGTTTACTCTGGTATGGGTTCCCGTTATGAAAAAAAAAACAGATAAATCTGGCTCGTGATAAATCTCTATAGGTCCTCCAACCAGTTTTAGGTCTTTCTAATGGGCTGACGAAGAACATGTATAATGGTGGAACAATCGAAATGACAGTCCGAAACTAATTTAAGTGATGACGAATACAAGAAGAAGAAGTAGAAATAAAAAAACTGTCAATCCTGACCGGCACACCTTTTCACATTGAAACTATCTTCTACTTCCCTACATATATGTAAGAAGAGAATCTAGAAGAGAACTCTTCAATATTTTGTATACCTCGAGTTCACTTCTAGAGTGATCTCGTTCTCATTCGGATAGAGTACCTAAGGACCCAAAATACTATCTATCTACGCAGTAAAGAATTTTCACAGATTTACTTAAGAACATTTTTAGGTAGTAAGAAACAAGACGAGAAAATAGTTGCGACCAGTCAAAGTGAGGAAATCGTTAAAGAACAAAAACCAACCATAAAGAATAGTAGAAGACGAAAAGGAAAACGATCGGTTGCTGTGTAAGTTATAATTCGGTATTCCCTTAAACAGAGTACTTAATTCTTAAATATTTTTTGTTTTGTTATAGTAAAAGACAAAAAAAATCTGAAACTGAAACAAACTAAGAAGAACTGGGGTAAGTTTATTTATTATTAAATTAAATAAGTTTTCTTTGTTATGTGAAAAATGATCTTTAGATCTTCACCTATAAATCAACAAATGCATACTAAAATTTAAGTCAGACAGCCTAATCTAATAAAAGTTGACAATATCGTTTGGTTGAAAATTAGTTGTTGATAATGACAACATTGTTGTCGAAATTCTTATTTGTGGAATAAACTAATCTCTCTCTGATAAGAATGATCGAGAAAATATTTTTCAAAATCATGCGCTAATTCAATTGGTAGGGGAAAAGGAGGATTGATCAAAAGAGATATACAATTTCAAAATAAATACTCACACTCATTCGGCGATGTATTCATAGTGCAATTGCATTGTTCCATTTCGATTTTTATTCTCAAGTCCATAAAACAGGAACTGAAACTGTATGGTGAAACTGAGCCCGGTAATTTTTCCTTGGGAAATCGACATTCTTTTTCATCGATTGGTTTTTCTATAACATCTTCGGAATTGAATGTTTCAATAATCTGAAGAAAAAAATTGATTGTATTGAATGGCAAATTAAAATATTTCAAAAAATTGAAGGTTCCAAAGGAGTAGTTAGAACCAAAAAAAAAAATGTGAATGACTCGACCTTTTTTATACTTACCGAATATGATAGTAGCCGATCATTGCTTGGCGATAGAACAATTTTGTCTTCAATAAAATATGGCGCATCCTCTGGACTATGAACATAAAGCTATTGATAAATGTCATTAGTGTTGTATCAATGATATAAATTCAATCATCTAACGTGTAATTCGATAAGTGGATTATTATCAAATTGTACACTTAAAGTACGGACTTTGTTGGCTCTGTTATATTTCAGCGGAAGCTTTTCCGAATCCAAATTACTGAAATATAATTAAAAATGCGATCAAACAGCGAATTCAGAGTAATGGGCCGGAAATCGATTGAAGATCAGAAATATTCAAATGCCGTATTTTTTATTATATCAGCCAATCAAGCACTGTTCAACAAATTGGGCATTACAACTACGTATGACGATGTAAGTCGATTTTTCTTTAAAATAGTCGAAGAAACGATCCACTATCGTGAAACTCAAAAAATTAATCGAAACGATTTTATGAATCTTATGTTGAATTTAAAAAATCGAGTGATCGATCCAATTACATTTAATGAAATCGTTGCCCAAACATTTTTATTTTTTATTGCTGGCTATGAGACATCTGCCACCACAATGATATTTGCCGCATATGAATTGGCTATGCGACCGGATATTCAAGAGAAAACACGTACGGAAATACGATCGGTTCTAAATAAACATGACGGACAATTTACATATGAAGCAATGATGGATATGCGTTATTTAGATCAAGTTATAAACGGTAAGTGTACGTCGTGTAATTAAAACTTTCGTCAAAGTTATTGCTAACGACATTACAGAAACACTTCGAATGCATCCGCCCATATCAAATATTGCACGTAAACTAACCAAAGACTATACAGTGCCTGGAACTGAAAATACCATACCGAAAGGATTGATAATGTTTATACCAGTTTATGCATTGCATCATGATCCCGACATATATGAAAATCCCGAAGAATTTATGCCGGAACGATTTGAACCAGAAGAAGTTGCAAAACGTCACAATATGACATTTTTACCATTTGGCGAAGGTCCCCGAAATTGTATTGGAATGCGTTTTGCGATGATGCAAATTCGTGTTGGTCTAGTGACGTTATTGCTTAAGTATAGACTTTCGAAGTGTACGAGAACAATGGTTCCGTTAAAATATTCCAAAGAGAATTTTATTTTGTCACCCGATGGTGAAGTTTGGTTGAATTTTGAAAAGATTTAATGAAATGTTAAGTCGTATATAGAAACAATAAACTTTTCACTAAAGATTTGAACAAAAATATGCAATTTGTAATAAATATTTGGCCGATCGGCGATCGTTAGGGTGGGACATTTCGATAAAAAATAGTTTCAAAAACATCATGTCAGTGAAAGGTTTTTTAAAAATCGGAAGATTTAAATTTATATATATATATATATATATATATATATATATATCACAGA